>VZUI01021586.1:0-131724 GCA_013401135.1 Cettia cetti
CCCCCCCCCCCCCCCCCCCCCGCCCTGAAGAACATTTAAAAGGTTTTAAAAATACATGACTGTATTTTAAGGAAGCAAGTGAGTCACAACCGAGTCTGTGTGCCCCCCTTAATCAACTGGGAGACCTGAGGAGTGACTCTCAGCTGTCAGTGTATTAAGAAGCAGTGCTGCCTTTTGTGGAGTCTGTATATACTGAGCTCAGGGCCTTGGAGTAAATATTCTTGCTGTGTGTTCATAATCATTCTACTTAGAGTAAGCGCTTCTTGGGTGGGTATTACAAACCTGTTAATCTTTATGGTATTTATAGGGTAATTTTTAACTCTCTTGAGCTCTTTACTTCCTTGTGGGTCAATTACTCAATTTATAACATTATGTCAGATGTAAGAACTTTACCATCCAAGTGTAAACAGTGTTGGGGATGGTTCTCTACCTGTGTTTGCACTTAGTTCTTTGTATATTAAGGTATGCAATAACTTATTCTGTGACTGACTTATTGAGATTTCTTTCAGTCCCCCTGGTTTGCACTTTGAAGTGACTGTAATGTCTTATTTTAGCTTTTCTGCTTCATCCCTAATGGAGGAAGAGGGACTGTTCTGCTTTTGCACTTGCTTTGCCATGTGGCTTCCAGCTTCCCTGGTCACACATAGCTGCACCTGGATTTTGCTGGACTTGAAACCTTTCTTTTGATGAGTAGTAGTGTGTTACTCACAGGTATTAATAAGGTGTCAGCATTGGGGAGGTTGGGAAAGAAATGCAGGGTGGGCAGGACTTTTGTTTCCATGAGTAAGCTCATGGTTTTTAGTAATTTGATACTACTGAGTTTATGCTTCAGCACTGAAGCTTCTTAGAGCAATAGAAAATTGTTACAGAGGGCAGAATACAGTGTGAAATGTGATTTGTCTCTGATACAGAGCTTGCACATTTAGTTATAATTTTCTTGAAAGGTTAATTCCCAGCTTCTCTTCAGAACATTCTGTGCAGGCCTTTCTGTAGGGAAAAAAAAATTGGACCCAATTTAAATAGACAAGTCTTGTGAATCCTGAAAGAATTTGGGCATTTAGCCCAGGAAAGGGAGAGTTCTCTGCAAGAACTTCATTAACCCTGTCTGTCATCAAAATAAGTAATAAAAGTAGCTCTGCAGACATTATGAAGAACAGATCTTCTTTGTTTTACCCTGTGGTCTTGATCTGCAAGGTACTGGTGAATGAATCTTGTTCTCTAAGGACAGCTCTGCCCATGTGGGAAGGGAGATGGGGATGTGCTACATACAGGGATACAGAAGTGGTGATATGAACTAGAGAGCTGTGTTACTTTTTGGAAAACTTGTGCCATTGGTTCCAGATACTCAGGAATGTGCAGAGAAGCTGACTTTTATTTAGTAGCAATATTGATAATACAGTCTTACCTGGCATAAGTTATTTTGGGGTGGAAGAACCCCAAATGATATTTCTAGCACAGCTATTTTGGTAAGTAGGGAAACATTAAATATTATTATGTGGAGAAGAGTTTCTGCTTCTGTTTGGCTGTTGCTTGTAGGATCCAGATGCTGTGGAAGTTCTTCCTGCAATGCCAGCATCTGGCTGCCTGCACATTTTGGGTAGAGTTTTATGAGGTGGCTTTGAAGTTGCTTTTGGATTTGAATCACATGAATCTTTGGATTGGCTGGGCTGCACAATTCTCGGTATCATTTCCTTTTCCTTCTGATTATGGGAAATGTAAATACTTCAAGCTGTTGTTCTGATGTTTTGAAGTTGGGAGACATATATCTCTATTTTCCTCCGTTCCTTTTCCCTGGATTTGAGACACAGTTTGAGTCTTTAGTGGCCAACAGCATGGCTGTAGAGGGAAGCTGCCTGAGCAGAGTTGGTTACAGCAGCTTTTGTGCATTTTGAGCCCATCTGACGTGGGCTTGCTCTTGTTCTTTGATCTATCTATCTCAAACATTTCAGAAATTACAGCAGTAGTTCAGAAGTATTTTTGTGAGTTTGCTTAATACTTCTTGAGTGCTTGCAAGTGTTCTAATTAAAAGATATTTAAAAGTGCTAAGTGGTGGTGTTTCCAAACGCATATGTACATAAAGATTTATAGAAAACGTTAAGATTGAAAGTTGTATGTTAAACTTTCTGAGGACAGGCAGGGCCAAATGGATCCCACATTCAGGGTTTGGTGCTGTAGCAGCAGAGCAGATTCAATTTTTTTCTTTGTACTTTAGCTCTTAGTCCTGGTTTTGTCTTACTGGCTTAAGATGGTCTGTTCACTTGTGCTCCTGTGTGGAATGGGTGGTTACTAAAGGTGGCTGATAGGAACCAGCTGTGGAAGCAGTTTGGATTCTTTGTTGTATCTGGGAGAAACTTGTTTTAGGCGTTGGTTTAGATTGAGGGCTTTCACCATAGCCTCAGAACAATCCATCTACCCAAGTGCTTGAGTTTTAGCTCTTGGTGTTGCCAAGGTTCTTCAGATGTTGCTGGAGAGTGGAGCTGTATTTCAGCTGTCACTGTCACCTGGCTGGGGGTGCAGTGGAATCGTTCCCTCCTGTGCCAGGAGCCAGCCTGGAACGGAGGTGGCAGTGCTGGGACAGACAGCGTGTGTTCCGTGGCTCCAAGAGCTGGGACTCATTTCAGTTAGCATTTAATGATGTGAAAATGTCTGGCAGTTTCTGTGAACATTTATGTTATGAATATATTTCCAGCCTATATTTAATCTTCCCTTCATCAGAAATGAATGAATTCCAAGAAGGATAACAGAAGTGTTCTTAAATAATTTGGCTTCGTGTTTGAAAGCTTTATTGCATTATAAATTAAAACGTGAGCATGTTGTTGCATGCTTGGTAAGCAATACAGTAAAATTCCAGGTAGATTTGGTACGTTTGGTTTATTTTTGACATGTTTCGTTAGCAGCGCTGGTGGCCTGAGAGATCTGGCTCTAATGGTTCAAAGGTGATAAAAATGAATACAGTGAATTTTCTGGAGGACTCAAAATTGCAACTGCAAGAATATAAATGAAGGTTGGCTTGTTACTTTATCTGAAACACACCTAAGTGAAAACTGGTTGGGGAGGAATGCAGCCTGCTGTTGCTGTACCATGGTCACAGGGTCACCTCTCTTCAGGGGAGGTATTGTCCCTTTAAATGCTGCTGACTGCTATCCATCCTCAGTTTTGGATGTGAATATGTATTTGATGTTTACATCCTACACAAACATCACACATAAATATTTACTTGTGGTGGTGTAGTAGGAAATTGAGTGCAGTGAAAGAAGGGGTAGGAATAGTCCAGTTAAGCTGGTGAAAAGGAACATTTACCTTAAAATATAAATCACCAAGTGCTCTTGGCACTGATCCTGGAGCTGTTTGATAGGAGCCCTGTGAAGCCATCCCTTGGAATGGATGGATCTGCAGAGCATCTGAAATGTGTCCAGAAGACTTTGGCAATTATGTTTTTCAGTTTAGGACCAAGCTCTAGGGAGCTGGTACTACAACACAGGAAAAAAAAAAAAAAACAACAACTGAGAAAAACCCAACCTTTAACTCAGTTAAACCTTTTAAAACTTAAAACTAAAATTAGAAGTAAACTACCTGCCTACCTGGTGAGAGATGGGCACTTGAAATGCTCTTTCAAAGGTGTTGTATTAGCTCAAGTGGCATTCTCAAACAGTGATCCAGCCAAGCACACTGTGCCTGACCTTGCTATTTTCAAGCCATTGTGCTACATTTTTCCCCAAACTAGAAGACAGAGTATTTGAAAGTTATAATCTTGCTTGCTTAGAGTGGGAATGTGGACCTGAGCTGGGTGTAGGTAGTGATTTGAAACAGAGTGGAATGTTTCATACACTTAATTATTGGCAGGAAGCATTAGTTTTATTGACATCCACAGAGAGATGACTCTGCACAGCTTTAAATAGTTGTCTTAATGTCATTTTGCTTCTAGGTATGGAACAGTGAATTATGGTGTCTGTCACAGCATTTGTTTAATGAGTATCAGTTGTTGACATGGTATGAAAAAGCTCCAGGGCTTTTCAGCCATTTCACTCAGACATTCTCAGTTAGTGGATTTGGGGTCTTTGAGGAGCCCATCTCTCACTGGCTGTTGAAAATCTGGTTTGCACAAAGTCTTAACAGAACCCCATCTGCAGCTGCTCTCAGGGTAAATCCAACCCTCTGAAATGTGAGGTGTGACTAAACCACTGTTCTTCTCTTGTTAGTTTGTTACAGCACCCTCATCCTTTCCAGGGGCTTGTAAACTGCAGGTAACTCACACACTTGTGTTCGTGTGTGCGAGTCTATAGGCCCAGTTTCATTGTGATGCTAGGCCTGAAATTCAGAAACTGTTTCTGGCTGATTTCCTGGGCTCTGTTTAACAGTTTTTGCTTGAATCCCCTCAGTGCAGCCAGGGGTGTTGGTGAGAGAGGCCCCAGTCCCTCTTGCAGGGTAGGGGTGGCCGTGCCATGAGCACCACCCTCCACGGGCAGCTCTTGCTGGGCAGGTTTTTACTGAATCACATTCTCTAACTGTGCTCTTGCAGTGTTCTCTCCTCAAGCATTTCAGTGCCGTTCCTCGTGTTGTTTCCTTTAACATTCATATTCATAGTTTTTCAGTGTTGGCAGGTGTGTATTTCACATTAACATGAGGGGTTTTTTGGATGTTAGACTGCTATTTGCTTATGGTAATTTCCAGTCATCATAAGGTGACTGTTGAGAGAGATGAGCAGAGAGGAAAAAAATTGTCAGGCATTTACAGTAAATACTCTCTGCTTTTGGAAACGCTGTCAGAAGTTTAATTGTTAGGTTCAAGTAAGTTTGTCATGTGCCAGACAGAATCAGTCTGCTGTAATGAACGGGTTACGCACTTCACCAGCAAAAAGGGAGAGTGAGAAACCAAGGGATGCTCAGGATTTCCTGTCACCTTGCACTGCAGAAGGAACAGGGTAGGCTTTTTAACCTAGCCTGTAATTAGGTTTTGCATGGAAGCATATATTACTGTGCTCGCTTTGCCAAAGCTCTTCAGTATGATGGATGAGATTTAAAGGTTGATCTGACTAAATTGCAATGAGAATACTAACGACAAAGATATTTCTGTTGTGAACTATTCCTACCAGACATCATAGCTGTGACAGAAATGGTGTAAAGTAATGGACAATAAAAGTCACTCGAAAATAATACTCTCCTAGGATTGGACTGCCTTCCCCAGAGCACATACCCTGAACCACAGCGATAATGTAATCATAAGCCCAGATCATCATTTAAATATATAGGTAATCTCATAGAGTATCCTGGCAGATTTATTTTCTGAGCAAGGAAGAGGAAGAATATTATTGGGCAGTAGAGAGGAAGAAAGTGGTGCTGATGTGGTTGTGTTTATTCTGTAAAACAGTTAGCATTGCTGCAGCCTTTGGGGAGCCTGCAGTGAGCAGCACGGTGGCTCCCAGGACAGTGCATCCCTGTGGATACCGCAGCTGGCTGGGCCCTGCTGGGTGTGCACTGCTGCATTTCAGTCCCTGGCAGCTCCCTGTGTGTGCTGAAAGATGGACATTGGTGCAGTAGGTTAAGTCACGTACCTGACTGGTTTTAATCAGCTTGTGGATTTCTGGAGCAGTCTATGACTTCTGGTTTTGTTTTGGGCTGTTTTACACAAGGTACCCAAACAGAGCTGCTCCCCCCATGTCCCTGTGTAGGAGGGGAAGAGAGGTGTACAGTAAGTGAGGGGAAAGCAGATTTGTATATGCCACGTATCTATGCTTTAACACTCAGTTATATCTGTGTGTGTGTGTGTGTATATATATATATATATAAAAATGTGTGTGTGGTGGGCAGCAGCAGTCCTGAGCGCTGGGCACACGCAGCAGCTGGTGTGTCTTGCAGGAAGGTGAAAAGTGCTGGTACAGAAAATGGTTGTAACACTGAACACAAGCTGCTGCTTTGCTGCCTGCAAAGAGGTGCATGGGCCTGTCATGTTGATTATACATCTGGGAGCAAATAATTTGGCCTGCAGTTGAGTTGGAGGCATCCCGAGACACATGGTGATACCCGATCAGACTGGTCACAGCTGCTTCACCGAGGAGCACCCGGGGCACCGGGGCGGCTGGGACTGAATGCCAGGATGCTGATGAGGTTCTGCTCCTTAATGAGTGTCTCATAACTAATGATCCTGGCCTTTGCTACCAAGTGCCCTGGGCTGTTCTGCCCTGAGAATCCCACCTGTCAGGTACCTGCAAGGTATCACGGGTTTGATGGGATTTTGTGTTTTTTCTACTGATTAGGTGCAAGAGATGAGGTGTAAGGACACTCAGGTGCCCAGAGAGGAATTGCAGCTGGGGATGTGGCACAGGAGCTGATTACACAAAAGGGTTTCTGTTTTTCTTGTATTTGGAAAAACTCCAGGTTACCTGTGAGTGCCGCTGCATGGAGTAATAACTGTACAGCTGAAAGGTGACAGTAGTGTGGGAGAAAGAGCTGTTCATCCCACGTGGGCTGTGGTCATTTTTCCCATTATGGTAATGGTGATACTGTTCTTTTATTCACTTTCTGGAAAGATATGTAATGCAATTTGAGGATGTTTTGATTTACAGTCGTAGTCAAGACTCAGTGGGAAAATGTGTGACACTGCAGAACTTGGTAGGAACTTTGGAAGCAGGAGTAAAAGAAAAAATGCAGAGCTAAGAAAATGTCAAGTAAAAATGGACCAGCGTTAAGAGTGTACCTCGTACCTTTTCTGATGCAGTGCAGTGCCTGTTGTTGTTGGCTGCTATTTGAAGATCCTCCGTGAAGCCCCTTCCTGGGGATTCCCCTTCCCTCTCCCGGAATAGCCAAGCTGACAGCCTGGGGCAGGACACTCTGTCCCGAGGTGTCAGCAGGCTGGCTGCTGTCATGTGAGCTCTGCTGGCTCTCTTTTCAAAGCTGCTGGTTTGTTCTTACTCCTTCCTCTGATTCCAGCTGTAGCACTTCAAACCAGCAGTGCCCGAGTGCAGATCCTGCCCCTGCTCGTGGCGGGTGGGCTCTCCCGGCTGTGAACTGCCTGCCCCTGGTGCTCCCTCACAGCAAGGGACTGCTCCTTGAGTTTGCTTGTGGCAGCTGGAGGGGGACGGTTCCCTTGGGAATGCCCAGACTGGGCTGTGAGCAGATGGTTCAGGTTCCCTGATCAGAGGTCTGTCCCTTCCCTGAGCTGGTCCCTTTGAAGGCAGGCCACTGTGGATGCCAGCTTGATCAGTGGGGGCTGTGGACTCTGCAGTGGCTCTGCCTGGATGTGTCCCCGTGCTGGGGCTGGGAATGTGGCGTGTCTGGGTGCTGTGGGGCTCAGGGCTGAGCAGCCAGGGGGTGGAACCAGGGTTTGCTCTGTGCCTGTGGACTCGGAAGAGAGAGAGAACATGTGGCTGTCCCTTCAGGTAAACAGCCTTTCTCCATATCTTGAATAATAAAATAATTAAGATAGTTCCAGCAGTAGAACATAGGGTAGGAATTTCATAGGGCACTTTAATGTCAATATTGAGATGTAGTTTTATCTAAGTATTTTCACCTGGTTACTAATGAACCTACAGATGCTTGAGACTGAAAAGATCCTAAAATCAAACTTCTTCATACTAGCAGTGATTCTCCTTCCCCCACTGGAGTTTCATGGTATTGACTTTGAAAAACTGTTTTTATTGAGAGCAACCCATGTGTTCACCTGTTTAATGTAGCAGGAACTGCAGCTCTTTTGTTCAGTGACTGTCAGAGTGAAAGTTCATTTGCTTGAGACACAAGAAGAGCCTCTCCCTGCTTTCCCTGTGTTATGGTAGCTGGTGTTGGGAAACATCTGCCAGAGCTAAGGGTTTATTTCACAGACAACTGTTAAAGGAATTGAGCACTGCTTGCTACAGAGATTCTTCTGCATCATATTTTCTCCCCACTCCCACAAATATTTAAAATACCTTTGTATTTTAAATTAAGACTTGGTCATTGCCCAAGTGCCAGGCACACGCTATTAATACACTAATGAGGTCAGGTTATGTTCTTTCTCTGAGTGAATACTTGCCAAAACTCTTGAAATAAGTTTCTGCAAATGCTTGTGTTGGCCACTAAATCTTCCCTTGTCACCATTAGGCTTCAGCCAGTGCCAAGGACAGGAATGGTGTGATTTGGAATGGCAGGGTGTGGGTAAGGGATAGCCAAAACCTGTGGCTGGCCCTTTGTGGGAAAGGGGCATGGGTGCATTTGCTGGGCCTGTTCTGTAAATGCTGTCACTGTATTTTGGGGCCTGACTTTGCTCGTGGTCAGAGCCTGGCCCCAGAGCTGGTATGGAGCAGAGAGTGCTGTGATGCACTCCTGGTTCCCTGAGCAGCTGATAGAATTACCAGAGTTTGTCCCCAAGTCAGGCTTGAACACAAATAGTTCAAGTATGGGTTTTGTTTCCTAGAAGGGCTGGAAAATCTGGGTATATTCAGTCTCTTCTTTCTCTGCAGGCGCAGGAGGTGTCCCCACAGCTGCCCTGTCACTGTTGGCCACGAAATGTGTGTGCAGCCCTGTGCCAGAGGAGAATTAGTTAATCTGGGATCACAGTGTTGTTCCAGCACTGGAATGTCTCAGCTGCCTGATGGGCAGCTCTTTACCACTTCTGCATGTTGTGGTACCATTTCTGAAGGGGAGCAGACTCTCACTGCTGGTTGCTGTGTTGGGCTGGCCTGAAACTGCAGCAAAGGAATTCATTCATGGAATTTTCCCTTGTTAGTCTCTTGTTCCTATAACACTTCAGTCTTGTTTAATCCAGTATAGTTTCTAGCTCCTGCTTCCTGTATTTTGCCAATCTGCACAAAAACTTGTAATTTTGGGGGTGGGGTAGAACGACTGTGGGTAATTTTTTTGTTGTCTTTAACCAAAGAAAGTGGCAACAGTCTGGAGGGACTTTCTGTCATTTTTGTTCTACAAATGGAGATGGCCAGAGCTTTCTGGATGTCCCCTAAGTGACTGGGGACCGTGAGTCCTTGGGGAAGTGACAGTAGCTACTGTTACAGGTGACAAAAACGGTGTCTTTAGTAGATAAACCACACACCAAATAAACCCATTTTCTACTCTTTTGCTTATTGTGGAACAATAGCAGCAATGTTTGTGATCCTGGTTTTGCTGGGTGCTCCCTGGGAGGGTGGCTCGGAGCTGTGCTGGGCCCTTGCAGCAGTGACTGTGTCCCAGCTGGGTGAGCCAGTCTGGGCAAGGGAGGGCTCAGCCCTGAGCCCCTCTGCCCGGGCACTGACACCAACCTCTCCCCTTTCTTCTCCTCAGCACAACCGAGAGGCAGAGTCTGGTATGATACCATGGAAGGGCAGCACAACCATCCTCATCATCTAGGGGACCAGAACAACCCTCTGTGCAAGCTGCCTGGGCAGGAATTCCAGCATGATCCTCAGGTAAGTGCAGGTGTCTGATCCATCTCCCTCTGTCCTTTCTTACCTTCTTGCTTTAAACATCTCCTTTTGTTTTTAGTGCAGTTATTGCAGTTTTAGGGAATATCTAGTTTAGGATTCTGCCAGCCAGCCAGAGTTTCCTGAACCCACTTTTTGATTATAAGAGAAAAACAAATAATTTGAATTTAGCTTAAAGCAAGTGTTTTTAAATCATCTTATAAAAACATACTGAGTTGGCTTTCTCTTGTCTTTGATTCTTTGAAGAAAAGGCCAAAGTAAAATAGATGATTGCGTAAATGAATAAATGTATTTATAGCCTTTTATAGTTTCACAGTAAGTGCTGAAGAAGTAATTACCAAATAAAAGAAAAAGCTCATTCTACATGGAACTGTAGGCTCCCTGTGAGTCTCTGGAACTCATCCTGCAATGTATTTTGTCCATACTATAATGAAGTTTCACTGTAGCAGCTCCTCTCTCTTTCTGCCTTTCTGCAGAATGGAGCTAAAACCAGAATTAACCCCCAGTCTGTGTAATCACGAAACTTGGATTTTGTGAATTCTGTGTTCGTGGCTTTTGAGCCTGTTTTCTGTCGATCAGAGCAGTTCAGTTTTGCCCCTGTGCTGTTTTAAGGAGTAAACCCAGAGCACCATGGGGAGCTGCCAGCAGGAGGAGGATGGTTGCTGTGGTGTGCTGTGGCCCTGGGAGGGCTGGGGTGACCCGTGGCTGTTGCCACCGTGCACACCCAGGCTCCCCCAGGCAGGAGCTGTGCTCAGCACAGGCTCTGCTAAGGGGGAGTTCTCTGCACACACTGAATGCACTGCTGGGAAAGTAGCGTGGTGTGGAGCAAAGCCCCCTCTCCTAATGTAGCAATTTGTCATATTAAGTCATTTAATAATAATTGAATCCCCTTGATTAATCTCCTAGAATTAGCCAGTTGCATTTTGAGCAATTAGGGTTAATTACTGCCTCATTTGGCAGGATAGTGCCCCTGTAATTATTTCATGAACAAGATTAGGAAGTGTTCCTGTGCAGCAGATACATTCATGGCATCTTGGAGCACATGTTAGAATTTGTAATGACATAGTTAAGTGTAATTAGTAGCTAATAATCTGTGTTCTGCTGTGATGCTGATGCTGAGTGGGCTCATTTTGCTATATGGTCATTGTTCAGTGAAACCTCCCCTCAACTCTGATAATACCCAAGTTCTGTTAATGGAGGGCTCTAGTAAACTGCTCTGAGAATGATCTAATTTGGAACTAGAATTGCAGGAAGACTTCCTTTGGTTTTGCTGTCAAAATAACATAAAAAGACTTGAATAACAAAAATATGCAGTCTACCAAGGAACTGGAAAAAAATGCATATAAAGAATGTAGTGTTTAGAAGCCTTACACTGGTGGCACGATAGGTGCTGATGGCATATATCTGGTTTTCCATTTTTAAGGAATATGTTTATATATAATTTTTCAAATCTCTGGTACTTTTTACCTGGAAGAATCTGCAATTACATCCTTTCTTTCTTCTGAAAATCTGAGTAATGCAGACGTGCTGCTGTGTAACAGTTTGTGATAGGGAGGGAAGATAGTTTGGGAAGATAAAATTGACCAAGCTGGTCTTATGAGAAATGTCATTAATAGCAGAGATAAAAAGCAGAAAAAACCAGAACATGAGTTGTTAGATTCTTGGATGAGGGGGGAGCTTTGTATGGAATGGCCTTCCTTTCCTTGCAGCCCTTTCATTACAAACTGCTGTGCCAGCCCCCAAAAGACCAGCAACAACGTGCTCCTTCCTCTCCCAGAAGCTTTTCCTGTAATTATGCTGCTTCCTAAAGCTGCTTTTTTTGTCAGTTCTGACAGAGGTGTTGTTTCTGCTTTATAACTCATCAGTACAAAATATGAGTATGTGTGTCAGGCTTTTCTTTCTGTCTTTAACTGCTGTGGTTTAGTTAATGAGATGAAACCTTTGAGTAATGCTGGATACTTTGGAGTCATCTGTAATACAAAATATTTTTAAGAAATGTCCAATAAAATCACAGTTTTGGTTTTTGGCTCTCATACCTGCCCAGAAATACCCCAAGAAAGTTCATCAGCAAGAGGGAGAACATTTTCTAGTAATGTTCCAGAGTAAAGGTGTTAATTATGTAAGTCTCCGAATTACTTAGTGTTTATAGCAGTAAGCAATAAAAAATTATTTAGGAATAAATCAGTGATATAAAAGTATGGAGTTGTAATTTTTCACTTAGTTTTCCTACTAAATAAACACAGTAACTCATTTTTAAATAACTCTTTTATATACTCACATCTTAGCAGCAGAGCTGTTAAGAGATTATTTCTATGGTAATTTTAATTTCTTTGTGAATGTCACCTTGTCCTGGTATTTCCAAGCTGGTGTTCCTCTCTTCCCTTGTCTTGTTGTAGTACAAATGTCTAGATAGGCACAGAATATCTGGATATCAGGATAGATCCCAATCATGCTGACAGGGATGCTGAAACTTTGAAACTTAAGCCAAGTTCTTCAACAAACTTTGAATTCCAGGTAACAGGTCAGTTGAAGGATATTTTATGACTGTGCAGTCTAATTTTAAAGCTCAAATTGAAAAACCTGATGTATTCTTCAATAATTACTTGGCTACCTGTTTGAAGGATAATCCATATTTTAAAAGTTTCCTCATCTCTTGCAAGCTTAGAAGTTCTTTCTCTAATCAATCTGTTCTAATGTGTTCTCATAAATTCACCCTGGAATTTCAGCCTCAAAGTATGCAAAATTCTTTTCAGGTAGGCATTATTGAATGGAGGCAGGTGTATAATTTTGGGCATACTGAAAGGGTTTGAAATACTGATGTTGATAGTAAATCATTGCTTCTAATGTGTGCATGTTCTTTGGGAGGGGCTGGAGCTCCCCCAGTACCACTGCAGATGTCTTTTAAAGGTGAAATTAGTTACAGTAAATGTCACTCAGATGAAATATGCACTTTAGAAGCAAGGAAACCATTCCTTTAAAATTAATGATGCATTGCAAATATCAGAAAAAAACTTATATCCAGCGTAAAGATAATTAAAATTCAGGTCAGAAGTGTATGACTTAGTCGGGCTAAATTTTTTAATGAGATTTCAGAAAATTAATTGGGCGAGTATGTTTTTACTCTTCTAAAGAATATTTCGTTTTGAGGCTCTACAGGAAAGCTGCTTTTATTGGCATCTGAAGATTGTACTGTCTGACTTTGTAACTGTTGGTTAACTAATCTTAGCAGTTTTTAGGTTGATTACAAATACTCTAAATGCCTGCAGCCCTTTGTGCAGGGCTGACTGGTGCCTGTTTGCCACGTACCAATCAGCAGTAAAACAACTGATTTTATTATTAATTAACATTAGCACTCTGGGTTTCTATCTTGTGCAATTAGCAGTGAACCTTCCCCTTTCTCAGCCCTTTCTTGGATTCCCTGTGCCTCTGGGAGAGCAGGGACAGGCCTGGCTCTGCAGTGGGGCTCTTTGGGGTATTTCTGTTTTCACTCTCAGCATGTTCCTTGCCCAGAACAAGGGCTTGGAGGCTGCAGGCAGAGCTGCTCCCACAGTTCTCTTGGGGCTGTTCAGGTTTTCCCTGGATTTAAGTAATTACAAAAAGGTAAATGTATTGGCCAATCACTAATTATTCTGGAGATTGAAAGTCTTTCTACAGAACAGTTTTTTCTTATTCTTCTCTATCCCAAAACACAAATTCTGGGGTACTCTTAAAGAAAAATTCAACAAATGGGTTCAGGGTGTGTAGGTATCCTACCTGCCTGTCCTTAGAGCAGCACTTGGAGGGAGCTGTGTACTCTGCAGTTGCACAGGTGGTGTTTGTGTTGCTGCTGCTCAGGTGTCTGTGATGGCAGTGCCACAGAGCCCCCAGAATGGGGGATTGTTTAGTACAGTTTACATCCAAGGAGCAAATCTATAGCACAAAACTTTCCTAATCCTGCCTTCCCCTGTCTTTGGGTTCCTTTGTAGTCTGGGGTGTGGAGACTCCCAGGAATCCTTGCTCCTTGCCCAAATCTGTTCAGGTGTGTACGAGATAACTGAAGCTTTTATTTCATTGGGGGGTTTTTAGTGTTATGAAACCTTACCAATTCTGTTCTGCAGACAGTCTTGTAACACCTCAAAATTCGAGCCTAATAGCCCTGGCAAAATTCTCCCTGAAGTTCCGTGACAAGGGCTGCTGTTGCCTGCTTTTGCCAACTTTGGAATTTGTGCTCCGGCACCAGTGGTTCCATCTCACAGAGCACATGTGTGCCAGAGGAGATGTCCAGAAGAGCTTGTTCTTGGAACAATCTCAGCATTTCTTCTTAAAAATGAATGGTTTTTTTATTTGCATGAGGAATTCTTTGACTTTAATCTTTGGTGCTTTTTTTTTTTTTTTTTTTTTTTTTTTTTTTTTTATGGAGTAGGAGAAGAATGAGACTTCCTTGTGTGCATGAAGAGAACAGCTTTTGTCTCAAAACAAGTTTTTCCCAGACTGTGCCCTTCCTACAGCTGCCCTGGGAACAGAAATGTGCAGAGAGCCCAGTTTTCATAGTGTCCAGTGGCTGGGAATATTTTTGCTTGGTTGGTTTTTTTCCTCCCATTTTCTTCTTTTTATTTAGCTTTTCTTTTAATTCAAGCTCCATTGTTGACCTTGACACCTGATCTGTAGAGGCAGGAGCTTGATTTTACTGCACTTTTGGAAACCTGAGATGAAATCTGTCCTAAAAATTGGGAAACTATATTTTTAATGGACAAGTTTGAAGATGATGGTGGTATCTTACTGCACAAAATTCCTATCTATACATGGAAACTGAGGTTTGCAGAAATTAAGATCACGAGTTGTTTGAATTAATAGGGATTGGTTCTTTGCCAGCTGTGTGAAAAATTGTGGTGGTTAATTGTGGAAGGAGTTGAAAATGATGGAGTGCCCCATGTCACAGTCATGAAATAAGTGAGATGTGTGCAAGGGCAGACTGGAGGGGTGTTACTCTGAGGAGGGAGGGATTTCCCAGCTGTGCTGGGTGGCCTTAGAACAGGACTCAGCATAAGAGAAAGTGAAGTTTAAACATAGGGGAAAGAGATCAGTAGGGAGCTTTCTGGTACGGTTTGGGCTCACCTGAGGATGATTCCTGGTTTGTTCCATAATCAAACATCTCCTGTCCTCTCTGAAAGCTCCATTACTTTAATTAGGTCTGATAGGTTGTGATAGCCCATGCAAATCTAGGTCATTGCATATGTAAATGTGCAGCTGCAGTCCTGGCAGTGCCAGAACACATCAGCAGAGGTGTCCAGGCATGGGCAGCATCACCCCCAGCAGGCTCCAGGGCTCTCCTTGGCACAGGGGCTGGGGCACATTCCCCTCACACTTGCCTGACGTTTATTTATCTTTTCAACTTCAGAACTTGGTAGATGTTTCTGGGCTTGTGCTTGAAATATTAATTTATTCTTAAGTATTCCTGGTGTAAGCACACACTTTACTGATCTAGGGAAGGCAAGTGGAAACTGTCCTTGATTTCAGTGTGGATTTCTTTCTGAAAAATAAAGTTTTGTAGTAGTTGCACTTGTTAGAAGTGCTGCTTCTATTGTGAATAGTAACTCCAGCTTAGAAGAATTTTTACTCAGACTTTCTTACTGTTCAAGAACAGCTCAGGAGGCACATGGTGAAGGAAATGCTGTGATTCTTTTCTGTTTTTAAATTAGGAAAAAGTGCATTGACAATTTATGTGCTGACACCTTTGTTTTGTCTGGGGAAAGTGGTTTGCCTGTACAGGTCACGGAACTCGCTTAGGAGCTCGTGTGTAAAACAGCTGGGAAGCAGGGCTGTTCCTGGTGGAAAGCTGGCACATGGGACAAATCCCTGTGTGCAGACTCTGCTGGCTTTGCCAGGGAAACAGTGCAGGGCACTGATGGTTGTTACACTGCCTGCAATGAGCTGAGTTCCCATCCAGGGTGACGGGGATTGAGGAGTGCCTCTGTTTATCAGACCCCTGCAAAGAGAGGTTGCAGCCGGTTTGAACTGAGAAGGCTGCAGGGGCTGGTTAATTGGAATATTTGTTTGTCTGCTTTCATCCTGCCTTGCCTTACTCTGGTGATAATTTAGTGACTTAGAGGAGAATGTATGTAAACAATAAAGCAAAGCAATTGTAGCCTTCTGCCTTTATCTGGTAGCTGTAGGATACCTGTTCCCTTGGCACTGAGAAGATGCTCCCGGTTTCCTGGAGAGTGTGCACTGCCAACCTTGGAGAAATGAATCCTTAGACATTAATTCTGGTTTGGTTTTTGTTCTCTCTGTCAATGCAGCATAATTTCAAGCACAGCACAAGCACTGAGAGCTGACCCAAACTTTGATTGCAGTTAATAGCTGGTGGGTGACTTGTTCCAGAGTGTAGGGGAGGCTGGAGTGTTCTTAAGAGGAACTGTGCCCTGAGCAGCTTGAAGGAGGTACTTGGAGAAATGGCCTTCCTCTTTCTGTGGGACTTGCCTTCAGAAATAGTTGCTGGTCCCTACGCTGGACTGAAAGCTTTCCCTGTATTTCAAATCTCAATTCCAGGCCCCTCCCGCTGCATTAGGAAGCGACAGTGGTGGCAGTAGCCATTCCTTGGAACGCGCAGCCCTCCCGGGACACTTGTGCTGGGCGTGGCCGCTCCGTTCGGCCGCGGGGATGGCTCAGCCCTGGGAAGCCCTTCCCCACCCCCAGCCTGTGCTGGGAACTTCTCTTTTTATGGGTTTTGATGCAAACTCTGAAACGGCTCAAGATGCTGAAACTGGAAAATGTTCTACTTGGCACGTGTGCTAACTTTGAGTAATTAATTTTCATAATTTCTTTTTTAAACATTGTTTGGCAGCCGTGCTAATTACAGAGGAGACCGGCAGGGCTCTGGGGAGCAGTTGCAGTCCGTGGAGCCCGTGCTCCTCGTTAGGAGCCTCTCCCTGCCTGCCTGGGTGTTTACCAGGGACTGCTGGGCTGCACCATCGGCATCTCCCCGGTGACACGGGCAGGCAGAGCTGATGAGAGGCTGTGCAACGAGGGAGAGCAGTTTGGGATTAATTAGTTACTTACACGGAAGGCAAGACTATAATTCCCTTTTTAAAGAAGTCATTTGGCTTCCTCCAGCCTGTGTTAGTGCTACATCTGTGAGGCATGAGTGTGTTTGTGGTGGGGCTGTTCTCCATTCCGTGGGCCGAGGCTGAAGCCGTGCCCTGGAGCGGGGGAGCAGCAGGGGCTGCGTGGCTCTCGGGGGTCCCTGACTGCCTTTCCTTTGACAGAGACATTTAACGTCGTACCCGTATCGCTGCACCTTGGCAGATTTTCAGATTGAGAAAAAGATCGGGCGAGGCCAGTTCAGCGAAGTTTACAAAGCAACTTGTCTCCTGGACAGGAAACCCGTGGCACTGAAGAAAGTGCAGGTGAGCATTTCAGGGCAGGCTCCTGCTCACAGGGCAGCTGGGGAATGTCCCCAGGCCTGCCAGGTGTCCTGGGGGCAGAGGGCTCTGCCCTGCGGGGTCTCTGCCCTCCTCACTGAGCACTGGAGTACATAGCCCTGGTGCCATTTCAGATTTCTTTTGAATTTCACCTTTTGCTTCATGAAAAGGGTTCGCCAAATTGTTTCTAAATGTGTGAAAATGTGAGGCCCTGTGGCTGTGCTGGTGCCATTCCAACACACCACCACGGGAACGTGGAAGGGGAAAAAAGGCTGGAGCTTCCTGGTGGAGTTGGAGAAGAGTTTGTGAAAACTGGGATGTCAGAAGTGTAGATTTTTTAAACTTGGCTGAAATTATTGGGCAGTATTCGGAACAGCATTTTGTTTGAAGAAATTTGCCTTTAATCCTTCAACAGCTCCTCCAAACTCTCATTTCCAGTGACTTAGTGATCATTGCAGAATGAATATTAATGCTCAAAGTTATTGTTAATTATTACAGAGAAATCAGTGGAAGCTGTGTCTGTTTAAAAGAGAAAAGTAAACATTTTGTCTTTTATTTACTATATGAAATGAATAATAACTAAATCAATGAAAATCACAGCAGCAAATTCACAATCTTGTATCTTTATTTTTCTTGCTGCTTAGAATATTGCCAATGGGTTCTAAAATTAGTTTTACCCCAGTCTTATCCCTGTGGTGGTTTCAAAATAAAGAAAACATTGATCTTTCTTTGATCTGGGGATTGTGTGAATACTCATTACAGTAGAGGATGTACAAATTGGGGAAGGAAACACCAACTGCTTGTTAAAGTATAAAGTACTTTTTTTGTTGCTTTGTTTTTATCTTCTGTTTTTGTGTTTAAAGATTTTTGAAATGATGGATGCCAAGGCAAGGCAAGACTGCATTAAAGAAATTGACCTCTTGAAGGTAAGAATTTTTATAATAACTTTTTCCTTTTTTTTTTCCTTCTTTTTTTTCCCCTCTTTTTGGTTTTGGTTTTTGTTTGCTTTGTTTTGTGAAAATATTGTTTTCAGGTTGGCAAATAAAGCTTACACAGTAAAGGAGAAAGCAATTTTGCCTGTACGTGTCATGTATGTGTGTGTGTACAAATATCACACATGAAAAATGATAATTTAGATAAAGACTCTGAACACAGTGTTTAAGTGATTAAAGCAAGTAGTGATTTTAATGCCATAGTAGCTTTTAAATTGTTGATTAAAAACATGGATGTGTTGCACTTTAAGTATCTATTTTTAGTAAATGCAACAGACTGCAAAAGGCTAAAAATTTAGTTTAGCTAGTCAAATTTCATTCTAATAGTATTAAATAATTACTTCTGTGCCTGTGGTTTTAGGGATTTCTGTTCAAATTCTTGCAGTTGCAGCCTGGGTCTGTGGGCTGTAGGGAAGGATAAACATGAGCCAGTTGCTCAATAGTCATGGAGGAAAATAATGGCAAGGTTTACATTCAGAAAGAGGATCTGTGATATTTTTGGGTTCTAGGAAATAATATTCAAGCATCAGTTGTGAATATAAGAATGAGCTATACTGAAATGAAAGCAAGGAATTAGTGAAGAAGCCAGCATAAATAATCAGATAATAAACTGACGTGCAATTTGTGTGTTACTATCCTCCTTCAAAGTTTTAATTTAGTTTTGTTGTTCTTTTAAGGGGCAAAGAGACCTTGAGTACTGTAACCAACAGTTGGGGGTTTGTTTCTGTTTGATGAGGGGGGAGAAATCAGTTACAGCTTAACAAGGCATCCTTTAGCACCTTGCTTTTAAATGTTTTGCAAGTTTCCAGTAGAAGAGGTGGTTTCACCCTGGTGGGTGGAGTTGCTCTTTGCTGAGGACATCTCCAGGGTGCTGTGCCCGTGGGAAATGCTGTTCCTCACTGGATTTTGTGTGGAGCAGTCCAGCCCAGGCTGTGGGTGCCCCCCCTGTGAAGGTTCTGCACGTGGGGCACACGAGGGGCAGGTGTTGTGTCTGGGAGTTGTCCTGACCACCTTGTAACTGTTCCTCTTGCATTCCCTCCCTCTGCAGCAACTGAACCACCCCAACATCATTAAGTATTTGGATTCTTTCATTGAAGACAATGAACTCAACATTGTCCTGGAGCTGGCTGATGCTGGGGATCTCTCTCAGATGATTAAGGTAAGGATGTGTCCATCCTGGAGGTGCTGCAGACTTCCAGGATTAGGCAGACCTGAGGCAGTGGAATGAGCACAGCTGGGTTAGAAGCACATTTTTCCTTCTCTTGCACTTTTGCACACCCATGGGTTGCTCCCAGACCTGAACCAAAGTGTCTGGTGGCATTTTAAAAACCCCAGGCCGTGCCCTGAGTTTGTGGTCACTGCTGCAGAGAGAAGTGTCTGTGATCTGGTGGGACACTGTGTTATTTACAAGGTTGATTTACTCAGTCCGTGATTGATGGGGACATTTAATTACTGTTGGGTTCACTATTCACATCGCCTGTCTGCCACTCTGAAGACATTCAAGGAAGTCTATTGACTTTCTTTGCAGTGGGGATTTGGGTTTGAGAAAATGTTTCAAGTACTTGTTCTTCTTTTATGTTGCTCTTAGGAATACTTGTATTGCTGCAAACCAGCTTTAGTTAAGCTGTTACCACCTGCTTTTATATTTTCTTTGACATGTTAATCTTTAGACATACATCCCTTGTGAGAACAGATGTGTTATATCATGTTTGTTAGCACTCTCAACCTTCTCTCCATGTTTTACCTGGTTTTGCCATCATTATTCTGTAATTATCATAAATGAATGTTTGGGAAGTTCTCCTCCTCCTTGTTGTCACAGTTAAAATATCTTATTAACAGATTTGTTTTCTTTGCCAGCAGAGCAGTGAGGCACTAGGCCAAAGGCTGTCAAACAAGTTACCCATTCAGTCCACAGTCAATGGCTAAATTTGCAGGATCCAGGAAAATCTGCTTGGTCTCACAGGAGGGCCCCTGGGCAAGTGCTGGGAGCAGCAGTTGGCAGAGTCACTCCTGGGGACAGCCCCAGGTCTCAGTCCAGCCTCACTGAAGGGGAAGGGGGAGCTGGGGGGGCACAGCTGCTCCTTCTGCCTGGGCAGCAGCTCTGCCTTTGTCCTCCCTGTTCCTTGGGGCTGCTGCTGGGCTTTGCCCTTTTCCCACCATTTCCTGGGAAACTCACAGCTCCTCTCGGGCTTGGTGTGGCTGTGGTCAGAGATGGATTGTGAGAGCAGGAGTTAGGGCTGTGGAGACCTTCTTGGGTTCTGCAAGGGTTCTGCTTGAGTTTGCAATCTTAGCTTGCAGAAGTTTTACCTACAGAATTGTAAGATTTCGTGATGTGAAGTATTCATATTTTTTAGTCATCTATAGTTTTTAGTTTAAAGATGCTGACAAATATGTTCATTTGCTTATCAGGGTTGGCTATTTAATTTTTTAAAATAACTTTGTGTCATTATAAGAGTTACATTTTCCAGAATATAATTGGTAGAGTCTCAGATTGATGCCTTGCCCAGTGCTGGTTTCCAGTATCCACAGCTCTGTGTCCCTCTGTATTTCAGGCATGAAGAAGATGCATTTGTTTTTTCCAAGGTCATATAAATGAGGGCTTTCAACTCATGCAAATCTAGGAATTCAACTTTTTTATTTCTAACAGTGGTAAAAAAACCTCAAAAAACTCAAGCCCTAAACCCAAGAGGGAACAAAAGCTTCCTCCTCAGTGCAGCTCCACTGCTGCAGGGGAGTTTCCCCAGCAGCTCCTGTGTGGATTTGGGGTGGAAGAGCAGTGCCAGCCCTGGGAAGGTGTGAGGTGATCAACCCAGGGCCTGTCTCTGTCACGCCCCGGTGCCTGCATTATTTATGAGGGATGTAGAGCTGCAGGAAAACCCACCGGAGAGTTGGGACTTGCTTGTAAATGTCAGGCAAACCTTATTGGACATGACATTTAGAAAATTATCACTTGTGGTCTTGCATACCCACTCTTAAATATTTTAATGAGAATTAAATAATTTTATTGTGTATATAACACTTTCTCCCTCACCCTCTGTAATTCTTCTGTGCTCTCTCTCGAGTTTTGGGTTGAGACTGTTGCAATCTGTCAGATTTGCTGCCTGGGGAATTGCACAGTCGTGCCCCTTCACAGCTGATCTGCAAAAGAAAATTTGCTATTGCTTGAGTCAAACACGAACTGGTAACAGCATTTCACATAAAATAGAGAATGTGACAACGGACATCAGATGTCAGTGCTGAGAGGGGAAAGCATGAGCTGCAGAAAGGGGCAGCAAGCCATTCCCTTCCTTTATTCCTGCTGCAGATGGGAATTCTCAGGGGTGCGATGCAAAGGCAGTGGTGAGGCAGGAGGGTCTGCGTGCTCCCAGTGCCACCCTGGGTGCCAGGGCATGGGGAGGGAGCAATGGGAAACCTGCAAGTGTTGGAGGGCATTTTGTCAATGCTCTGGCTGTAGAGCTGCCTGAGGGGGCAGCCAGGCACCAAGGATCCAAACCCTGCAGTTTGGGGATGCCTGGGGGCGGTGCCGGACACGGCTGCTGTGCCCCTACAAAGGAAGGAGAGCAGCTGAAGGGCTGTAATGTTTGACCTTCACTGAAGTGTGCAGCTGGCTCTTTATTCCTGTAGTGGCTTGAAGAAGACTTCAGCACTGCAGAGAGGCAGGGCCACGCTGCACTCAGTGGTGCTGCTTTGTGCTGCCCATTCCTGTGAGAGCTTGGGGGCACCGGGGGTCCCTGGCACGGGGACCCGGCGCTGCCCAGGCACACCCAGCTGATCAGGAGAGTCTGTCTCACCAGGGAGTGCTCTTCATTTAGTATTCCTGCTGTGCATCAAATAGAATACATTATTCTACCTGATCACAGAAGAGACATGGATGCTTTATGGATGCTCTGGCCATCTTTTAAAATAGGGAAGCAGATTTCCTTATCCTTGTCAGTAGACAATGCAATAATGAATGTTTACAAGGGGTTTTTTAATGGTCTTTTGTTTCTTAAGGCAAAATATTTGAGACATTTGTTGTTTTGAGGCATTAAATATGTTTTGCAAGGTAATTAAGGAGATTAATGCTAATCATAATTGTGTCCATTCAAAAATGTCAAACCTATTTAAGCATATTTTTCATAATAGTTGTTAATTAGTGAACTGCATCGAAGTTTCCACACAGAGAGGAGGAGTTAAAAGCTAATCAGAAGAAAAGTCATGCAGCTGCAGATTGGGAAGACTTGGGCAACCTGCAGCTGACTAACACAATTCCAGGAACGAGTCAAATATGTTGTTTTTTCACTGATCTTTTATTTATTTCCTCCCACAGTATTTTAAAAAGCAGAAACGGTTAATCCCGGAAAGGACGGTGTGGAAATATTTTGTGCAGTTATGCAGTGCAGTGGAACACATGCACTCCCGCAGGGTGATGCACAGAGGTAACATTAATTCAGTCTCTTTTCACTGAATAATAATATAATGTTCCAATTAGTAAGCGCCTACATTCAAAAACAATTATGCTGATGTTCAGCCAATGCATGTTTAGAGAGGCTGCAGCCTGCGAGATGGATTTCTCCTTCTGTCTCTGCCTCATTGTTAAAGCATTCAGGCCGAAGTGACTGTGGTATTAGGAAGATGAGCTGCTTTGTATTCCAGACACTGATATTAAGTAGAAGTGTCAAACTTGCCATTAGAAAAGTGTCAGAAATAAAATGCTGAGACTCCTGGATACAGTGAACTCCAAGAAATAGTCTTCATTATATTAGCTGTGACCTTAGAGAGTTGAGAAGAGTTTTCCTGTCTTGCAGGCTTTTCTGAAATATTAATACAAATATGTCCCACACTCTCATAACCTGTTCTTCATTTTCATTAATTATTTTTGAATCTCTTGTCTCAGAATATCTCATAACTTTGAGCTCTATCCAAAAAATTACACTATTGCTTTCAGTGTCACTGAAGTGCTTTGGGAAGGACTGGACTCAGGAAATGCAAATTTCCCAAAAGGCACCAGCACCCATCTTGGCTGCTTGTTATTTCCTTGCTCCTTTGAAGGAGGGAATTTTTCACAATATCTTTCAGTGATGTGATATCATTTTTTCCTCTGTTACACATCCCCTGATGCAGTGTATCAATTGGAGGTGAATTAGCTCTGTAATTGGTGGCTGAAATGGGGAGCCTCTCACGTTGAGTCGGCTCTAACATGAGGAAAGAGCCTCTCACTGGGTTCTGACATGACTGCTTGGGGAACTGGGGTTGCAGTGGTCCCTACCCTCCATGAACCAACTGGGCAGTGTGGAGCCCAGAATTTATCTATGTGTGGACCAGTAATTACCCTTTGCATGAGGGGATGGTGGTGGGCAGTGCAGTTTCCTGTGGAAAGTGATCATTCCCAAAGAGAACTGAGCTCATTCCTTTGATTTCCAGCAGTTAAAGAGGTTGCCTCTGTTCTGTTGAGCTGTTTCCTACATTTCCCCTCATTGGTATTTCTTGTGTGCTGGGAAGTACACTCTGATTTTTGTGTCTGTGCAGAGCTGGAAGCCTTGGAAGATTGAGCCTATCAAAGCTCTAAAGAAACACGGTTCTGCTCGAGCCTCTTTGTACCCTGAGCGCTCCAGGCGATGCTTCTGTTGCTGCATTAGGACCAAATAACCTTTTGTGGCTTTGACCTTTTACCTTTTTCTTCTTGCAGACATAAAACCAGCCAACGTGTTTATAACAGCCACAGGGGTGGTGAAGCTGGGAGATCTTGGATTAGGCCGCTTTTTTAGTTCTAAAACCACTGCAGCACATTCCTTAGGTAAGCTGGTACTCGTTA
This sequence comes from Cettia cetti, assembly GCA_013401135.1. NCBI lineage: Eukaryota > Metazoa > Chordata > Aves > Passeriformes > Sylviidae > Cettia > Cettia cetti. Next base: position 23,572 of record VZUI01021586.1, read on the forward strand.
AGCAGGGCCTGGCGTGCACTGTCAGCTCTGATGCTCAAACAGGGTCTCCATCCATCCTGCCGTGGTGACACGGGTGGGAGGCAGGGGGTGGGGGCTGCTTTTCCAGCCATGTGTGTTTTAAATGCTCCTCCTAGGCATTAATAGGTATATTCTGTTTGAAAATCTTTTTTTTTTTTTTTTCTGTAAGGCTTGGCCTGGTGTGTGTGTTACAGCAAATGCAGCTTTTCCACTCTGAACAGCACTTTGGCTGCTCTGTGCTTGCTGGAATTCAATGTCACCCCCAAAACCTTTTACCTTTGCTGCTCAGAGCTCTATCCTGGCTGGGGCTGGGACTGCCTGAGGTGGGTGAGCCCTCATGGCTCATCTGTCCCAAAAAGGGACTTCACTTGAAGCCTGGCCTATGCTTTAAACATCCAGCTTTTCTTCATGTCTTCCACATACTTCAAGGTTGTCTTCCTCATTTTTACTGTTAACATTATTTCTAGTGCAATGGAAAATTGCATAGTTATGCAGTTCATTCTTCACGTCTTACAGTATAAAGTATTTCATAATTGTGTCTGTAACCTCTTGAGAGGTGGCTGATTTTCCATTTTTATTAATAGATCTGAATTTTTTGAGCAGTGAAGGAACTTTGGCTTTTGGTGCAATATTTAAGCTCTTTTAAACTACTGTCTCTCAGTTGACTTTGGAACACACAGTATTTGTTTCACTATTTGTGTTTTGCAATTCTCTGCTGAGTGTGTCTTGCTGAATCCTTTCTTAGATGTGAACAAATTTCATTGCTAATACCGGCCTGCAGCACTGGGCTACCTGCCTTGTTTTGTGTGTGCTTAAAAAACAGGAGGCATTTCTGTAGTTTACGCTCATAAAATAGGAGATTTCAGATTTCCCTTTGTATCAAGAGCTGTCCTAGGATATATCCCCACCGTACTTAATAGATGAAAATAAATCCTCTTCACAGGAAGTTACAATCACATCATCTGAACAGGCCAAAATATGATCATGTCTAATTATATGATCTTATCCAGTTTGACTGCTGCACTTATTATATTAATAAGAATAAATTGGGGCTTGGAAACTGGCTGCACATGTAAGCCAAGCTTGTGACCTTTACCAGGGCTGCTCTCTCTTAATTGAGAAAGCTGGAGTAGGAAGAGCTCAGCCCCTGGTGCACAAACGCTGCCCTTCCTCACATCACCGGCGTGCTGCAAACAGGTGAGAGGTGCAGGACACTGAGGGAGCAGCAGTGGGTGGGACTGGAGGTGCTGTGGGAGGGGGGGACACGTCACCATTCCCAGCGGTTCTTGGGTCCAGGTGAAAAGGAATATTTTAACAATCAGAAAATATGCCGCCGTGAAGCTTCTTTCTATTTTTTTGATAATTTGCCAGAGGTGGAGGTTTTGTAGCAGCAGGAAATGGACTGATGTTGGGTTTGGTTTAATGAAGACATTTGCTGCAGGAGCTGAGAGGGACGAGCACCCCAGAGCAGAGCGGGGCAGCCTCACGGCCGGGCTGCGGCAGAGCCCGGGCACTTCCCGGTGCTGCGTTACCCCGGCAACCGCCCCGAGCCATCATTTCTCTGGCTGCTGACCCATGAATTGAATGTGCGGCTTATGCAAATATATTCATCTCATTCCTCCCTTTGGTTGTATTTGCTAGCAGCAGACTGGCATGAAAGGGCATCAGGCAGTCCCGACCCGGCTGACAGGTGTAGCAGGGGCTCGGCAGCGCCCGCCGCCGCGGCGGGAACGGAGCCGTAATTAGAGCAAGGAACAGAATGAACGTCAGATGAATTACCAGGCAGCAGATCATATTTGTCAGGAAGGATTGCATACATAAAAATTAAGTGACAGTACATGCCGAGGTAATGAAAGAAAAATGAAAGATTTGCCTGTACACAGCTCGTGAGATGCCGGCGAGCGCCGTGCTCCGAGCGCCGGCGGGAGCCGGGAGCGGCGCCGGGGCAGCGCGGGGCCGTGGGGCAGGGAAAGCCCTGGCCCCTGGAAAAGCTCCCCGGGCACACCTGCCAGGGGGGCAGCACGGGCACCTCCAGCCTCTCACAGGGCTGGCACAGGCAGCAGGAACTGGCCGGGGCTACGGGAGTTCACAGGGCACCACCTCAGCTGCCCCTCTTCCCTGCAGAGAAGGCAGGAGATGCTTTTCCATAGGGAAGAGCTCTTCCTGTACAAACCTTACCAGGAAATTTGTGTTTTAAGGGTACTGGATGTAGCTGAGGTGAATTTTACTACTTGTTACAGCATGGTGCTTCACCTTTCTTCCATCATTTTAGACTTTGGCAACCTGAACATCAAGGTGGTAGATCTTGTTTTAATAGGAGCTGTAATAAATGCAGAGAATTTCCATTAATATTGCCATGGATAACTTTTTTGAGAACTGGTATAATGTCCACTTTTAGCCAAATAAACTTGGCATTATCCAGAGCTTCTGACTGGCTTTACATTTTGAAGAAACAAGAGGAATAAGAAAAACAACCAACCAAACCCCAAAAGAAACCAATTTTACACAGAATAGTCTTGTTTTGGAGCAGATGATTTATTATTTATTCTTGGACAAGAATATACTTGGAGCAGATTTTCCTTTTGGGAGATTCACGTAAGTCAAATCTTCCCAGTTTAGAACATGCCAATGGCCCTGGATTGGAGTACATGGGGTGTTACACGTTCCTTCTGGTTCCTGCTTGGATGTCAGGGTGAACAGGGAGGAACTGAAGAGCTCTTCAATAAATGGACCATTTGTCTGCCTTTTTTTCTTTCGTTTGCTTGCCAAGCCAGTTTGCCATCTGAAACAAAATCCCAGGGCTTGGAGGGGGTGGTATTCAGGACTTGTAAAAAAAAAAAAGGACACAAGAAATCCACTGAAAATGTCACCAGCCAATATCATGTGTGTTTGGAGTTCTTGGTTTGCCTCTAGTACAATATTTGTGGAAGAAAAGAGAAATGCAGGATTGCTGCAGGTAGATTGTACTATTTACATGTGAAAAACCCAACCACAGAACTATAAGGATTTTGGTAGGGTTGTGTGGTTCAATAATAATAATGAAAAAAAATAAAGAGCTTAGAGCAACAGGTCTTGTAACAACAGCTGCAATATTATGAACAAACTATTTATTGTTTTTCTCTAAGAGTAAGTAGATATCATCTGCTTTTTTATTTTTGTTTCCCCCATGAAAATTAGTGGGGGCACCTCACACTGAGATTTGAAGGAATTTCAGATCTATTTGAGTGTGTTTGACCACAGTTTTACTTCAGCTAGTTCCCAAATTCTCCTGGGAAAAGACCTGAGCTGCCTGGTTGGAAATACACCCCAAAGAATGCAAAAGTTTACAAAGGGATAGTTGAGAACTCGACTCCTGTTAAATAAATGAATGCTGGATGTTTTGCTTGGTAACCTACAAGTGTGGATGGAGAGGGTGAGCCAGGTGAGAGGCCCAGACTCCTTCTCCAGCAGAATTGCTTCCCTGCTGTGTTTGCACCACCAGATAGCACTAAAATATACTCAGATGTTTTTCTCAGCTGTATGTGTGTTCATGGAACATGCACTAGTGTTGCTCATGCTAAAGCTAAGCTGCTAGTTCTGGAAAGACTTTATTACTATTTGAAAAACAGGGCAGGTTTTTGTTTTGCATGTCAGAATTTAAAAAGCCTCAATGTACACAGCCTGTAAAGATATCTGGAAATATTCTGCACTGATTTCAGTCTAATGCAGTCTGTGTAAAGGTGTGGGAGAACCTCTATGGTGCAAGGCTTGTCTGGGTTACGTCAAACTCAGAGGGAGTGAGACTCTGAGAGCCTCCTAAAAGTGTGACTCAGGTTTGGTTGCGCCCATGAGCTAGGGATGAGTTTCTCAGGAAGCATCCCTCATGGCTGAGCCATGTTTGCACAGCTGAGAGGAATGGAATTTGAATTTCATTTCTGGAATAACATTGCCACCTTTGCCTTTGTGTTCTCCTGGTGCAATTAGAGACCCTGCTCCTAATCTTAACTGGGAATAATTAGCATTTCTGTACCTTGGATGTTGCAGCTATCCCAGGGCTGTTGCAGCTGCCCACGGGCAGTACTGGGAGAGCAGGAATGCTCTGGCATCACTCAAGTGGCTGATGTTCAAGGGAAGGGCTCCAACTTCCAGGAACAGAGCAGGAAGCTCCTTCCTTACCCATAATCTTCCCTATGGTTTTGTGACCTTTTTAACTTCAAATGCATTACTCTACCACCTGGTGAGTAATGTTGAATCTGAGCAATATTTTGTATTTTCAGCAGGGCAAATGCCAAAGAAAGTTTCTGATTAATACTCTGCGATTAGACTCTTCTTGTCAAATTGACTAATGGGATGCAATGGTGAGCCCCGAGTGATTGCACTGGAAACCTTGTGCAGTTTTCTAGAAGATGCTCATTACAGGAGATTCCCACGTAATGTTGGACAGGCCATAAAGAGAATTGGCCTTGTCAGTCTTTTATCATGACAGTTATTTAAAAATTAATGCATCAGTTTGGAAACGCAGAGACCTGCTTGTTTGTACATTTGCTGACAAGGCTACGGTAATGATAGGTAAATGTGCAAGGTGGAGTCCACACAATGAGCTCAGGCGTGGAGTGCCCAGAGCCATTAATGGGCTGGAGCAGCCCGGTGCCCCTGCTGGGGGCTGGTGATGCACTGAGCCGTGCCACAGCCCTGTCACTGCCCTGCCACCGCCCCTGTCACTGCCCTGTCACCGCCCTGTCACCGCTGGCATGATCTGAAGCGACAGTGGGGCCGCCCAGCAGAGCTGCAGCCGCCGCAGCAGGGCCCGGCTCAGGAGCCCCCACGTTGTCGTTTGCTCCCAGGTGCCCACGCAGTGACCTGGAACAGCTGAGAGCCAGAGCAGCTCCAGGGCCCTGGCACAGCTCACGGAGCCAGGGGCGGGCTGGGGCTCCTCCTGCCAGCAGAGGAGTTGCAGGTGGGGAAGTGCCTTACACTGCTGCACAGTGGGGACTTCTAGAAGTGTCTTCCACAACTTCCTGGAATGAATCACCATTTCTTCTGCAGCTGCATATTTTTAAGCAGGAAAATGAATCAGTGCTATCCCAGCCAAGTCAGTGTCAGTTCTTGTACAGAAACCTGGCAGATGTGTGGGAATTACTTGGAGAGCTGCACTGTCCATCGTGTGGATGTTACATGCACGTGGGACAGAGCCATGGAAAGCCTCTGAATGAGTCCTGTCTGCTCCTGGTGGCCAGGGAAGTTACTCTGTGTAGTCCAGTAAAACTCCTTTACTAGCAGGGCTCTGGTCTCCTCCCTACACGGGGGCCATTCATGGGCAATTAAATCCAGGCAGGTCTGGGGCTGTGCCAGCCTGAGCTGCCTCCTGAGAATGACGACGAAGTCATCTCCTTGTGTTACTCTTCCTGTGTTGTACTTTTTACAGAATTTGCAAAAATGTAACTTCTCATTAGAGTGCTCTTCACATTGAAAGGGAGGTAATTTCTAAAGTGAATGACCTGAAAGCATGAGCTGAGTTTATCACACAGGGCAGCTGATTGCTGAACATCTTGAGGGTCCAAATAAATTATCTTCCCTGTGCTGGGTCACCTGTGCAGGTGCCAGGCCTGGGTTTTGCCTCTCAAGGTTGTTGCTTTGTGCCCCAGAACTCATTTGTTTCCCACAGATCCCTCCCTAGAAACACTGGGGAGGGTGGTGGCTGCTCCTCCACCTCCAGCACCATCCTTCAGCTTGTTAATCCTGCAGATGTCTTCAGGCAGCATTTCAAATGGAGAAATTGTAAACTGAATGTTACAGGCAAATTAAACATTTGCCATCTTGTGAGGAAAGGTCTTTAATTAGAAGAAGGATGCACTGGAATGCCAAAAGGAAAAAAAAAAAAAAAATTGACAGGGGATGGACAAGCAGGGGAAGCAGGAGAAAAGAGCATATACAGTCCTCGGATGTTTTAATAAATGATGTATCTGAGGATTATTTGATGTAGTTGAGACTGCCAGGATGTCTTGTATTTTCAGTACCACAACTGAAATTTATTTAGGATTTTAAAAAGAACCTTTTTAAGGTACAGAATTTATTAATAATTTCTTGTAACTTTTGTCCAAAATACTGAGTAAATTTCTTTTGATAAAATACAGACTTGTGGAAGTACATAGAAATCCCCCAGCTTCTGACATAACTGCAAGTTGGAGCAGGGTTTTTAAGTTTGGAATTATTATCTTGTTTTTTTCAGACAGGTTTTGCATTTCTGGTGCTGGGTTTAGCGTGTCCCCTGCGGTGCCTGGTGAGGTGTCAGAGGTGCCCCTGGGTCACTCAGTGCCGCTCTGTGCCCTGTCAGGTGGACACTCAGTGCTGTGCTGGCCCCTGAGTCCTGCTCTGGTGTCACAGTCATGACACCCAGGGCAGTCTGGTGAAGCAAGAGGAAGATCCCTTCCAGTGGCTCTGTCCATCCAAGACACTCTGAAGGTTCTTGGGGCCTGGAAGGGAAACGTTTCCCAAATGTCAGAAACACAGAAGATATTTTCAACTGTCCGCACCCTTCTCTGCTCTGTATGTGATGATATATTTGGTTCTAATCAGCTCTTTGTGCTATAGCTGACCCTTTAATGAAGTCTCTCCCTGTGTGACACAGGCTGCACAGTCACTTGTGAGACAATAACCCCTGGTTTGTTTTTTTTGCAGTGGGAACTCCGTACTACATGTCCCCAGAGCGAATACACGAGAACGGCTATAACTTTAAATCTGATATCTGGTCTTTGGGCTGTTTATTGTATGAGGCAAGTATCTTCTCAGTTTTTCCCCTGGCTTTTCCATAACCACACAGTTTGGGACAGGAATTGAGTAGGTCAGACTGCCTGTAGTCAACTTGTTGAGAATCCTTAGAAGAAGTTGACTCTCTCTGTGTTTGTCGTGCACCTTCTGAGGATGAAAGAAGGGGTTGTGTCACCCAGCACTCGCACAAAGGTGATTTAGGTCACAGCAGATGTGGAGGGTGAAGCCATGAAAAGCCAGCTCACTGCATCCCTCCTTCCTGCTGGGAGCAGAGCTCTGGTAGGGCAGCATAGTCAAGAGTTTTTCCTGACTGCATTTGTTTTGAAAATAGCAAATTCATTTGAATGCAAGTAACTGGTTTCCTAGATGGAATTCTGACCAACTGCAGTACTTTAATTTTGGGAACTTCCAATAAAGAAAAACAGAGGTTTTATATAGTGTGAAATTAGTGTCTCTAAACTACTATATTACAGCTGGAGGTTTTTCTAATTGTACATTTCTTGCAGCTTGAGGCACAGACTGAGAGCAGACACGTTTGGATGAACTGCCCAGTGTGCAACTGGTTCTTAAAAGCTATTACACGCATCTTGAAAATAAGTGTTATGATTTTGTAACTGTGCTTTTGGTTTTGTGACTTCATTTTTAGCAGGGATCAAATGGTATCAAACAGTGTTGTACTCCTTTATAATCTGATCTAAATCTTTTTTTAGATGTATGCTTCTTCTAATTCAAGTGACAGTGCATGCCACCATTTAGAAAGCTTTTATCCCCACCCTGAGAATTAAAAATCCCTGGGATATTTAGTCAAGAATATTGCTCACATCCTCTTTGGTTAACAAATTTTGGGAACTGATGACATTTTGCTTTTCAACACAACTTCTGGTAATCACATGAAATTAGAGAATAAACAGAAATGTAATTTATTTTGTGAGCACATCAGATGTGAGAACTACTCCAGCTGAGCATGTCCTTCAGCTGGTTGATTAAACAAACATTGGAGGACATGAGGGGATAAAAGTAAATTTTCCCTTAACATCTGTAAGGCTCAGAGCTGAGGCCTGTGGCCCTGCCCTGGGTGTCGGCCTGGCCAGGTCTGTGGGAGGGGCCCCAGCTGGATTTCACTGCCCGGGTGCTGCTGCAGTGCTGGGCTGCTCTGAGTCACTCCAGGCTGAGCTCCCGGAGATGGGATTCCAGATTTATGCAGAGAGAAATATTTAGCGTTGTGCTAAGATATGTTTTTGTTGCAGGCAATATGGTCCCCTTATGGCACAGGAGTCTTGGTAGTCCTTGTATTTCAAGAAGCTGAATTAATTGCACACTAAACATAATTCTCTGGTAGGAGTAGCAGTACTACAGTAACATCTGAAAGATTTGGCATGTGAAGCGTTTTTAAATTTCCCTCCTACGTAGGTAAGCCTTAACTTAGGGAACAGGAGCTGTGAGATATTGCAGATTCCAGGGAGGACTGGACAGGTACCAATTTTATGTTCAGTAGTTAAACAACTACTTGACTTCTTAAACTTTCTAGAATTTTGAAAATTAAGCATCAGATCTGCGTGTCTCTGGAGGAACTGTTGTATCTGCTCTAATGTCTTGTCAGGAGAATGTTTTTCCATTTGGCTTAGAAGTAAGGAAGGGATGCTTGTTTGGGTATGAGTCACTTCTGATATTTCTCCAGATAGATTGTGTAGATAAGCTGCAGAGAGATTTAATGTACAAATTGCCTTCAGAGACACGTGTGTCCACTGGAATCCACTTAGGGAACATTGAGGGCTTTGGGACATGATGCCACATAGCACCACTTAACTTTGACATTGATAATCATACAGTGATTTTTATTAAATCTTATCAATATAGTAGTAACTGTCTTCATCCCTCACTTCCTGTAGATATCTGTCAGCAAGATAACTTGGAGGGGATAAAAATAAGTTGTTAATTCCCAGAATGTAGCTACAAGCAATGACTTCAGCAGTTCTGGCAAGACGATCAATTTAAACACTAACAGGGATTCCCATCTCTGGATGTTTGAACCAGTCACGCTGCGTGGTGGGCGTTTTCCAGGGAGATCTGGCTGGCCTGGGGTAATTGCTCTAATCAAAATGTCAGGAGCAAACCCCAACGTAGCATCACAAACTGTAGTTAGTGAGATACTTGCAGTGCCTGTGGTCATGGCCCTGCAGCCCTGACTGCTGTAGTCACAACTGGGTGCTCTCTCTCTTTCCACTTTAATTCCCTGCATTTACCATCCCAAACCCCACAGTGCTTCCTTTTCATTCCTTGCCTTTTGCACATGAGCAGTTAACTAAACCTGGAATGAAAAGTTAATGGGAATTGGAAAACCCCTCTCAACCTCCCTGGCATTATTGATGTGTGTATTGAGATCTTGGAGACCCTGTTTAACCCTTGCTTGCTTTCTGTGTTTTCCCTAATGCCCCCATTAGTGCTCTCCCTGGAACAGTCCGTGCTGGGTTCTCCAGTTTGTTTTAGCTGATTGAGAGCAGTTTGTTCTCCCTCCTACTTGGGGAGTAGTCTCTAATTGGACTCTGTAATTTTTCTCCTACTGATTTGCCTACTACTGTCATGACAGTAATGAAGTAACAGTGACACTTCACCTTCTGCCTTCAAAAAATTTTCCAAACGCTCTTCCCCAGTGCTGGGTTCTTGGGATCCTGTCAGGAGGCTCCTCACCTCAGGTCTGTGGGTTTGTGAGCAGTAACTTCGTGCTACTCCTGGTAGTAGTGGTCAGGAGTGAGGGGAAACTTGGTAACTTCAAATTCTTGAAAAAAGAGGTGTATGTTTTAAACCAAGGGTGGTTTAACTTGGTGTGCCCTGCATTGCTCAGGCTGGGAATCCAGCCCAAACAAAACTGCGTCTCTGTCACCAAACCACCAACAATCCATCAATCTTGGTTCCTCGCTGCGGGGTAATGGATTGGAGGATTTGGTATTGGCTCGCTTCAGTTCTGCTGGGAGCTCAGTGTGTGTCACAAAGAGCCAGAGTTCTCCAGACACTTTCACTGCACAGGTAACGAGCAACAGATCATTAATCATCAAGTAACCCCCTCAGTGTGTAGTGAGAAGCATCAACTTCAGCTAGCCTCGGAATGAAACTGAAAGAGGAAAACAACCTGATTGATGACAAACATTTTCAGTAGTTTTGTTCTCAAATCTGCCTGAGATACTCTTTTCTAAATAGCAGATTTCCAGCAGGAGATACCTTTGTTTTGAGGTTGTTTTGGGGTTTTTTTAAAAGATGAAGTACATTGCTCATGCTTACAAGATTCTTCATATTCTAAGCAGCTGAATGTCCAAAGATAGAGAGAGATGATTGTATCTGCTGAGGGGATTTCAGAGTTGTCTTAGAGCCAGTTGAGTTCTTGCTGGTGGGCTGGTGGGCTGAGCATCCTATTTCTTGGGTTTTTTTCCTTGGGAAGCCTGGCAGAGCCTGGCACCAGCCTATGGTGGCTGCAGAGCTGTTGGGGTCTGGGAGCAGCCTGGGCTGGGGAGCAGCAGATCCCTTGCTCTGCTCACTGGCAGAGAACAGAATTGGCTCTTGCAAACTGGCAGCACCAAGGGCTCTCAAATCCTTTTGTGTTTCTGAAACGTTTTCTTCTTTTTTTTCTCTCCAGATGGCAGCTCTGCAAAGTCCCTTCTATGGAGATAAAATGAACCTGTTCTCTCTTTGCCAAAAAATAGAGCAATGTGACTACCCACCTCTTCCAGCTGAACATTATTCTGAAAAGGTAAATTGGGAGTGTGGTTGCAGGGGAATGGGGAGGTGCAGTGCAGCTTTCTCCAGGCACAGGGAAAGGGAACCCAGAATGAGAACCCCCCATATCTAGGGGGGAACAGGGGAGGGCCAGGGGGTCCTGGATGCCTGGCTGGGCTAATTACTTTTGTGGTGTCTGAATATTGACAAGCTAAATCAAGACAAAAAAGGTTTCTTAATGTGGGCAGTATTGTGAAACTGAAAGTCAATGATGCTGGCAGAAACCAGCAGTGAGCCATGGGAAAGCCTTCTCCTTGTTTCCTTTCCCATCAAATATTTCATAAAAGAGCACTCATATGTTTATTTATGAAGTCTTCAGTGTGTGACAAAGTGGGGAAGGATTCATTTTAAGAAAAGAAGAAAAGCTATTTAGTTTAATGCAATGAGCACCTCTACAGCAGCTGCACGGGGGCTTTTTCAGTCCAGCTTTGTGTATCTGAACATGAGGGAAGGGGAGCAGCATCTGAACCAGTGCACAAACCCCATGTCCCAGTTCCTGCTTGCCCAGCTGCAGACACGTGTGCTGGGTTTCCTCAGGGCCTCTCGAGATGAGCTTGACTTTTTTCTGCCTCACCTAGACAAAGCAGCTGGTTTTCCTTAACCTCCTCATTACTTACAGTTGCCTTCTATTTGAAAGGAAATTGCTAATGGAATTCTAAATGTTCACTGCATCCTATGGGGATTTTCTTTTGTTTGCCTGTACCTCAGCATCCTGAGGAGGAGGCAGGATGCCGGGAAATACCGCGCACAGCCGGCCTGGCCTCCACCCTGGAGGGACCCTGCACCACTCCTCACTTTTGGCTTCACTTTTCCTTGCCAAGTAACTCGTGCAAAACGAGGCTTTCAGAACTGGTCTGTAGAAGTGAATTTTAAAATTTTTTTGCCCCAAGCTCGGTAGCAGCGCCCAGCTCTGCGCGTCCCTTTGCCGTGCTGCTGCAGCTTGCATTCCAGGATATGCCTGTTGGCAGCAGGAATTAGTGTAAGTTGACAGATGTGTTTCCTGTCTTTACAATTACTGTCTGTTTGCTTCCCTCTGGCAGTGCTAAGGAGTGTGTGTAGTGCAGTGATACAGTCGGGGTGAGAAGGATGCTTGAGAGCTCAAAGGCGCCGGGTCCCAGAGAACTGCAGATGGTTCATGCACTATTAACGGGATGCTGGCAGAGGCTGTGCCTGTGGCTGCAGCTCCTCAGCTGCTGCTGCTGCTCACTGGAACAGCACAAACAGGGAATTAGAACGGGGCTCCAGCACCAACAGCATCCAGAGTGGGACTTCCTTGGAACGAGGAGGAGGAACGAGGCAGTGTTTGGGGCAGAGCCCTGCTTTAGTTTCCTTTCAGGGATGTTCCTCTCCTGTGGCCTTTTGTGCCTCACCAGTCCAGATCCCCCTGTGAGCAACTGCATGCTGCTGGAAGTGGGAGGAGGAGCTGGGATCCAGCCAGGATTGCTTTTCTATATTGGGAACAAATTTGCTGGTAACTGGAGCTGCTGGCTGGTGGTGCTGATCCAGGCTCGGCCCACTGGTTCCTGTAGGTGCTGGTGAATGCCTTTGAGGACAGAACTGCCCGGGCTGTGTTTCAGTGCTGCATGCACATGGGAGCACAGCTACTGTTTGGACAAATGGTACTGATAGCACAGGCCCTGGGCAGAGCTCTAAAGCATTTTCAGTTGTTGGTGGGAGTTTTGTGGTCAGGGCTGATACGTGTTCAGTCTTTGGGGCCTCAGGGTTTTGAGGGCAGCAGTGTCCCTGCCCTGAGCTGCTCAAAGTCAGCAGAGAACGGGGCAGGGCCAGGCAGCAGGACTGGGCCCAGCTCCATCCAGAGCTGGGAACCTCGGGTACATTCGTGAATGCAGCTGAAGCCCTGTGCTTGATAGCTCTACGGCCATGCTTTTAATTACTGGTAAAATAATTGGCACTGTGGCTACTGGGAGGATGTGAGAAGATCAGAGGCTCAAGGCTGTTTTTCCTGGTGCCTCAGGGGTATGAGCAGCTTTCAGTGTCTGTATAATTAAAAGCTACAATCTTTCATGTGCACAATAAAGAGGGCTGGGAGGTGGGGAGACTCTAGCCCTTCTGCATTTTATTTATTAAACATAATCAATGACCAGTTTCCCTTCCTCATAAAGGTTTTTTAGGAAGCATCAGCGTCTCCCAGTTGTGTCCAGTAGGTGCTGGTCAGCCTCGTTACACGGAAAGGCTCGAGTGCGTTTAGTGCTGTGGGAAGGGCAGCACAGCTGCTGCTCCTGAGAGCTGTGCTTGGGCTCCCCCTTTCCTCAGTTTCCTTTCACTGCCAGCTCCCTCCTCACCTCCCACCTCAGTCACATCTTGGAAGTGATCTCGGGTTTCCTTCCTTCCTTCACCTGGGGCCTCCCTCTGTCCCATGCTCTCCCCAGCCCTGGGTGCATAGGCTGGGTCCTCCTTCAGGATGTAAAATATTCTGGTGTTGGGGAAGATGTAAATCTTTAGCGAAGATTTGGTGGAAAAGGTTCTTCCTGGCTCTTTTGGAGGTGGGACACAGGGCTGTGAGACAGCCACATGCCTGGATTCTGCCAGAGGAGGTTCCCGAGCTGGGCTGACACCGGCAGCCCTTGGCAGGCAGCCAGCAGCGCTTCTCTCACTGTGCCTGCTTTGCTGTCTTGCAGCTGCGGGAGCTGGTCAGCATGTGCATCTACCCCGACCCAGATCAAAGGCCTGACATCGGCTACGTGCACCAAATAGCCAAACAAATGCACGTGTGGACCTCGAGCACATGAGCGCCGGGCCCGGGAGCCAGCACTGCTCAGTCTTACTTGAATTCTTTTCTCAGCTGAAAGCGACTGGTGCCAGGTCACACAGGTGGGAGGTTGAGCACTCGCAGCAGAGGCTCCAGCATTTGCAGGTTATTTGACAAGGACTCTTACAGGTGGTCGTGCTTTAACGTGAAGATTCTGTGAGGTATTGCAAATGATTCTTTTTATTTTTTATTTTTAAGGCCAATAATGTTACGGATGTAGATCATTTAAGGGTCCTTTCTTAAAACTGTCGTGTGTAATCTAGGATAGCAGCTATTACCGAGGGCTCAGCGTTTGCCAGACCTTCTATCTTAACTGTAATGTGAAATATTGAAATAATTCCTTCAGTGAAATCACTTTATACTAATGTAAGGATTACCATAGATTTTGTGTAATTTGTATAACTGCTACTTTGCCTCTTCTGCAAATGGTTAATAGCAAATTCAGTTTTTACTTGGTATATTTTAAAGCAGCCATTTATGTTTTTATTAATTTCCTCCTCTTCAGACTTAGGAACTGGGAAGGGTTGGGGGGTGGGAAACCCTTTTGTTTCATGACTTCTTTTTTTTTTAATTGAAAAGTTAAGAGTATTTTGCTGATGCATTTCTCTGTCAGATGAGTTAAACATGAGCCTGGGGAAAAGAAGACAAACATGCCAAGCAAACCCCTACCAGCCTTACTTCTGCAGAGAATTACTCCTTTCCCTCATTTTTCTGTTTTGGAATGGTTCTTCTTCACCTCCAGGTTCTTGTTTAAAACCAGTGTTTCTCAAAGCCAACTCAGTTTTGGTGCAGAGACTTTTACATGTTCAATAGTACATCGGGTACTATCGGTGGAACTACAGCAGTGTTTTAAACACTCAGAAAATTTTTTAAAAAAATAAATGAAATGCTTTGTGTATGAAATTCTGCATAGGATCAGCCCCTTCTCTCAAACTGTGAAAGCTCATTACAGAATGTGAATGTTTATAAAATCTCAGCCTGATCTGAAGGAGTCGTCTTTTAACTGCATAAAAATTGTCAACCAGCTAAATTCATTCATTGAATCAATGACTTGTTTCAGTATGCCAATGGAATACTCACTGCTTTAGGAACAGCCGTGGAGTCACGTTCCAGTGTCTCCATTCCATGTGCCTGTCAGGAGGAGCAGGGCTGCACTCGGTGCTCCAGAGGAAATCCTTCAGCCTGTGCTGCTCCAGTGCCGCTTCCACGTGGGACAGGGGTTGTGCCAATGTATAGATTTGTGTGTGACACTTCAGATGCAGCCTGTGCCTGTTTGTTGGTTGTTTTTTTTTCTTAAAGAAAGCTTACAGTCCTTAACTTTTTTGAACTAAGATTAGGGTTAGGGGGTTACATACATATATATGCTTTTAGTGGACTTTTTTTAACCTACTTTTCTTTACTTTAAGGAAAACTGCAGTGCCATCTTCAACTACTTCCTGTAAAATTTGGGAATATTTGTATAGGGTACCAAGAAAAGCCATTAATTGCTGTGAATATGGTTGGTATCATTAATGCAGGGTGCCATTTTACTGAGGCTTCCCAGCTGAAAGTTGAGGCTGCTACTCTCAGGAGAGATGTGGGAAATTCAAATCAGCAGGAGAAAGTGGTGGAGGCACCAAATCGCTCCCACCATTTCCATGCCAACCAGCTTGGTTATTTATACCAGCTTCTTTAGCACTTCCCAGGGTTCAGCCTGAACCTCTGCTTCCACTGCAGCTTTCCTTGGAGCCATGGCTTCCAGGGAAGCTCAGCTCAAATATGAGTATCTGGAGAAGTCTGGTCACTTTCTTGCTACATAAAATTTCGTAGTGCTTATAAAGAAATGTATTTCAAAAGGTAATTTTTTGCAATTGTGCATTTTTAGATAAATAAAAAAAATATTTCCAAAATAAACACCTTTGTTTAAAAAACAAAAAAGTCCGGTATTAAAGGTCTAGGTGGAGGTGAATAACAAGACAATCAGACTGGAAATGATGCTGGATCTGCCCTGTATCTGCAGCAAACAGGGATGCAGTAACATCACCATCCCCTGAAGGCCAGTGCCACCCTGCAGTGGGGTAGCAGGAGAGCAGTGTCTGTTGGAGGGCAAGGGCAGCAATTCAGAACCACCAATGCTCACTGTTTTCTTACATTCTACTAAATTAAAACTTATCAAATTAAACTTCTGCAGAGCACTTTTACTCCTGCTGTTTTGTTCCTGGAGGGAGGTAACAAAGCAGCTCCTTTTCTGCCCCCAGTGCTGGGTGGTGCCTGCAGGGGGGCACAGCTCTCACCTGCTCAGACCCTTTGGGGTAAATCCCACAGCCCCTCAGGGCTGCACAAGCCTCACCTGCTCTAAAGGATAGAGGAAGGGAGAAGCAGCAGCAACAGCATCAGGTACTGACACAGAGGAGATTGGGCAGAGGCTCTTTATTCTGCACCAGCTGCTGTCTGAGCAGCCACAAGGCTCAGGATGTGTCCATGGTTTGCACGGTCTCATCCAACACCTCGAGCTCCAGGTGTGCCACATTCTCTGTGAGAACAGCAGTTGTTCCTTTTTCACACTTGTACCTACCAAACCTAGTAAAGAAATGGGGGGAAGTTAGTCTGGAAGATGATACAGAGGAAAACTTGCATTTACAATTTTAGAACTGATCAGCTTTAGAAGTCTCCTGTAAAAGCCCAAAGTAAAGAAACTGCTTACTGCAGAAGCTATACTGACTGCAATAACTGACAGTTTCAGATAAACCACCACCTTCAGGAAACTGTGTACAAAACCACTGCCATGTAACTGGAAAGGTTTTCATCAAAATCTCAAAGTGATGGGGGACATTTCTGCTAAAAACCAAAGAACAATTTACTTATCTTTTACAACTCTAGAATAATTCTACCGATGTATCAGCCTCTGTTCAGCTGCTGCTACAGCCGCTCATTTGCGCTGCTTACTTCAAAGTCCTACAGACTGGAGATCACTGACAGAACTTGGTACTGCTGGAAAGAGGCCTTGCCAGGCAGAGCAGGGACCCCACAAGAGCCTCAGGAACACTCACCTGTCCCCCTTTTTGTTGGCCACATCATAAGGACGGAGGAAATCCAGCTTGTTCTTGCTGATGACACAGATGTCGATGTTGCTGCCGGAGCCCAGGTCGTTGTAGATGCCGGCTGCGATGGCGTCTCGCACGAGCTGCTTGGCCTCCTCTTCCTGGGAAAGGTAAAAGCTGTCACTGCCCCCTTGCTGGCATTTCCCAGGACTCTGCAGCCCTGTGCCAGTGGGAGGCTGAGCTTGGAACAATAGGTGATACACCAAAGCCATCAATCACCTGTACTGCAATTGGTTACGTTTGTACCACTTCAGGGAAACTAAAGAGCAACTTTTGCTACAGCAATGGATGCAACAGACACAAATACTAGTTAGAAGGAACCCCAGTGCAACAGTGCCCATGTTACACAATAGTATTCAGAGTATCTTTTACACAGAAATATTTCAAGTTCATGGTAATCTCCATTAGAATATGACACCAGATCTGTAAGATGACATTCCCCCCTCGACTGGTGCTGCTGTGGAATATGAGCATTGCTGGGACTCGCAGCCTGACCCGGTCATTGCAGCAGCACTGGCTCCCTCTGCAGCTCCTGGGCAGGGCTGGGGCTACTCCAAACCAGCTGATGGAAAAAATACCCACACTCAGCTCAGCACCATCTGACATGGCCTCAGCTCCTGCTGTAACCCAGGCTGGGGAGCACAAAGAATTGTCGCAGAACAACTTTCTTGATGGATCATTATAAATCATGACAAAGCCAGGGACAGGCCTGTGCCAGTGCCCACGTGTACCTGTGCAAAGGACACATTTTCACTGACAGAGCCCCTCAGTCCAGTGAGGGGATCCTGCACCCTCAGCTCCACTGAGCCTGTGCCCCATCATCTGGTCAAAGGGTCAGAATGCAAGGAAAACAGATGGAGTCCATAGGAATATATACATATACATATATATATATGGACATACACATACATCATATACATACACAGATCTTTTCAGTAGCCTAGAAAGTACAAACCAGAGAATAAAAGACCCCTTACTTCCTCTCAAAGGTGTGTTACGTACTTGAAAACACTGATTGCAGCTGCCTGTTGCAATACAGAAATAGCAAGACTGGAACACATCAATGGAC
This sequence comes from Cettia cetti, assembly GCA_013401135.1. Taxonomy (NCBI): domain Eukaryota; kingdom Metazoa; phylum Chordata; class Aves; order Passeriformes; family Sylviidae; genus Cettia; species Cettia cetti. The sequence continues at coordinate 41,024 of VZUI01021586.1, forward strand.
AGAGAGGTGTGTAGGACTCCTTTTGTCCCCAGGTTGTGTACAGCAGTGGCTGCTGAGCTCACCCAGCAGATGCTGCCAGAATTCTGAGGCTCCCAGGCTCACTCCTCGTTGCTTTGTTGCTATTTCACACCTTGGAATAATCTTCTGCCACCAGACACCAGGAACAAGAGATGGGGTCAACACTGAATCTGATAAATGCAGCTTTTTCCAGGGTGCCTCATTTTCACAGCCTGTCTGTGCCAGGAGCTGCCCTGTGACAGCAGCAGTGCCAGGAGCAGCAGCTCCCCCCTGCAGCTGCTCCAGCCCAGAGCGTGGCTCAAGAGGAGCCCAAAATTAGCTCAGCTCCCACCCACCTGCCCTGGGCCTGCCCTGCACTCCCTGGTGCCCCTCTGAACAGGGGGAATGACAGTATTCCTGTGCCAGCAGCCACGCCAGCAGGGCACAGTCTCCACTGAACTACAGAAACAGCAGCAATTCAACCCCAGTTTTGCAACCATTACTCTTTATAAAAAAAAATGAAAAAAAAAAAAAAAAATTAATTACACTTCTTACCAAGATGATTAGGACAATACAGCCATGCTGCAAAAATAATTCCTGTACCTTTCCTTCAGTGTTTTGGGCAATAAAATCCTGGTAAGCAAGTAATTCCTCACATAGCTGACAAAAGATTTTCAATGATTTGTTGCAGACTAAGGTTATTTTAGTAGTATAGTGAAAGTAAGTAAACCAAAGAAGTATGGGTTGATCTGTTTTAAGAACTAAGTGGTAGGAAAAGCAGAGTCATTTTAAGCTATATGAATGTTAGGTGAAAGAAAAGCAGCTTAGGAAAACTACAGCAGGTTGGTGGAGTTTGTTCCACTCTTTTAATTTCATCCTTTTAAGTCAAACCTCACAGACTCCTCTAATTTAAATCTGATTTGCTTTTAAAAATGTGCTCTTATCACCCTACTGTTAGCAAAACAGTTCAAAACATACCAAATAAAGTGCAGTTGGAAGAGCTGAGCTGTACCTGCACTGAGGCAGCCACTGCACAGAGAGCCCAGGCTGTAACCCCAGCTCCCTCAGTGACACGGTGCAGCTCAGTCTGTGAACATGGAATAATTGTCATTGGAAAACCCAGCCTCGGTGCTGCGTCCTGCTCCTCTTTTTACAATTTAGAAAGCTGAACAGAATAGCCACAAGAAAAACCCAAAGTATTCCATACAGAGATCCTGCACGGAGTTCAGCAAGGACTGCTATTTACAGTCAGAAAATAGGGGGTTAGCAGGAAAGTGCTGACACAATCTCAAGTACAGGGCCCTCAATGAGTCACCGCAATAATTAATCTTAAAAAACCCTAAAAGTTCAGAGTATATAAAAGGAGCACTTCCTGCTTTATGGTTGCAAAGACCAAGCTAACTGGGAATATCCTCCTCTGGGGCCCCCACTGCTCCTTAAATGAGATTACAGGCGAGTGATGAACTGTGCGGCGAGGCCGCGGTGACAAGCAGCACTTTATGGAGCGATCTGTCTGTCCCCATCACACAGCCCCCAATGTGTCCCTGGGCTCCAATGTGCAGCTCCATTTACCTGCGCGTGACAAATGGGCAGCGCTTGGCGGAGGCGCAGCCAGGCCCGGGCAGCACCGGGGGTCACCACGGGGGACACGGCCCGGTCATCCCGGGGACCGGCAGCGCGCCTCCCGCACGGCGCCCCAGGAACGGGGCACGGAAGGCTGAAGTAAATAACTCGGCTTGGAAGGCTAATCTCACTGTTTGATAAATTATTTATAACACAGACAATTGTCTGCATTTAATATTGGCGCTACTGGTAGCGTCTTTAAAAGATGATTTATGTGTTGTAATGCCATTAAGCTTTATATGGGCCCACTGCTGGCTATAAAGTCTGCTGAGATTTAGAGAATGAGTTTTAAACTGTCACTGCAACATCATAGTAGATAGAGCCTGTATTAAATCTTTACTTTAAACCTGTTATCTGGAGAGTTGCAGTTTGCAGACACTCAAAGCTGATGGATTACCTCTCACAGCTGCTCTGCCACGAGTCCCAAACAGCACCGAGGAGCAACTTTTACACATTATTCTTGTATATGACTTGGATCAACTTTCTCTTCTCACTTAAGCATTTCCAAATTTCAAGTGCTGCTAAAGGAAAAAAGACTTTCCTACAGGAGATGGGGCTACGTCTACATTGTATTAGTACTGTCTTCACTAATAACCAGTAAACAAGTTTTTCATTATGTTCCAGCAGCAAAGGGAGCAGCTGGAATGGCTTTATGAACATTATTTCCCCACATTTTGTAGCTTCACAAGCAAGGTAAACAGGAGGATTTTTTTCCAGATTTCAAAGCTTTAGAAATTACTGATATTTTTTCTCTTATCAAAATAAAATTAATCCCTTCTGCAGGTCACCAGGACACTGCTAGAGATGCAATACACAGGGCAGTCCTCCAAAGCAATTCTTAGAAAGATTTGAAATGCAATGCATAGTCAGTATAATATGAACATAAGCAAGCATTTTTGTATGAATAAACAAATGCAAATACTTACCATAAGAGTCTTTTACAACAAGATTTGTTCAAATACTATCATATAAAAAAGTTGGTACTACTTAAAGTGAGAATCCCCAAGATTTTTGTGGGAAGAGAAGGGAAGAAAAACAATCAGAAGCTTCAGGAAGGACAATGACAATAAAAAAATCCATAAAGGAGTGTTGGGAATTTGGGGTTAGAAAACAATACCTCTTGAAGGACATAAGCACCTACAGGAGCATAATTAGAGTCTGGAAGAGAATCAGCAGCATACAGGGAGCGAGGGGCTGGGGTGGAGATCACTCTGTAACTGGAAGAGATGCTCAAGTCTACTCTAAGTCCAAAGAGAACAAACCTGAGAAGGAAAGGAGTTTGTATTTCTTGTAAGGGAAGGTTGGAAGGCTCCAGCAGCAAGAATAGATTTGGTTTGGCTGTCAGGAAAAGGGCTGGCACATGCCATTTAAACCACTCAGGTTTAACAAGTCTTTCCCCAAAAAAGTGCATTTCCAGTGCTGCCTCAGAATGACACAAATTGTCTTTTTTTTCCTTTTAATTAGACCTATGCATTTTATGTTTGGGTTCATTGACTGAAGTGTCAGTAAATGTTTATTTTTCTAACCATTTTCTGCTAAGAACTTTCCAAATAAACCGCTCAGTAGTCCCTAATTATTATTCTCAGAGACAACAGTTTTTTCCCGTTCTGAGGAAGCTGCCTGTGAGTGCAGGCTCATCCCCACCCCCTCTCTGATATCATACACCACCAGTATAATAAACCACGTTAATATTTCATACCAGGGTGAAATATGCTGGAGTATCAATTCAACATCTGCTGTCTTTAGGGTACTGGTGTCCCGCAGAGACACTTTCAATTTGTAATTGAGTTCTATACTGAATTAATCAGCAGTTTATCTTTTTTAGTAAAATAATGTCTTCCCCACTAACCTGGATTTACATTAACAATTTATGCCAAATTACCTGCCAAGACAAGAAACTTATATGATTCGGAACTACTATTCAATAACATTAGTTGCTGTATGTCATTCCCTGCACGGGGATTAGTACAATCCATATTTCCAATGGCACAGAATTAAATAACAAACTCTTCTCACTACTATGGGATTTCTTTTAATACTATTCCCATCCTCTGATCTAAGAATGATTACAAAAACTCGTTCAATCCATCACTTAGTAAAGTTCATGGGTTTTTAGGGAACTGAGTCTCAAAATGGGAACTGGCTTAACAGCACCAGGGCTGTAAATCCTGCCAGGCTGCAGCTCCTCCTCTGGCCCTGCTGTGCTGCTCTACAGCCACACACCGACCCTTAGCCACCCAGATATGCAAACCCTGCAAAAGATTAAAGTTATTTTATGTTACTGCATATAAAAAAATTAATATCAAGCAATAACACATCTGGCTTCAGGTAAAGCAAACTCTGCTCATCTGACCATTGCTTTACCTCTGACAAAGGGATGGAAGGGAATGAAGGTCAACATTTTATTTGGAAAAGAAGCCTTGGGCGCTGAGGTAATATATCCTTCCTAATACACCAAAATGCTCCATAAAGCCCAGGCTGGCTCTCACCTCCTCCTCCTCCTCCTCCTCCTCCTCCTCCTCCCCATTCCCTCACAGCAATTGCCCTCGGCCCCGCCGGCCCTCGCCGCGGGAGCAGCGCTCGGGCTTCGTGCCATGTGAAATATTTTCCAGTACATTTTGCCTGTGTTCTGCAGTTATGGGAGATATACAAACTGGAACAATTTAAACTAGAACACCTGCTCCTGAGAAATGCATCAAAAATAATTACCTGTCCTCCCCCTACCCTGTGCAGTGAAATGATCTCTTAACACAGAGCCCTGCTTCTGGCTAGCTTGTCTACATTATTACGGACAAAGTTTAAGTGTTACTTTCATAAAGGTGAAGAAATTGTTGCTCTTTGACATGCAGCAAGGCCCAATTTACACAAAGGTAACATTTATTTCCCTTGATACAGTCTGCAATCAGCAGACTGGAAGTCAGCACTGCTGGGTATCTCTGGGAACTCAGACTGGTGCTGCCGGCAGCGTCCCACCTACTTCAGCACACAAACCGAGCTTTCCTTCATTCAGAAAGCACCCCCCAAAACACCTTTTCTGCAATCCTAGCCATGCCACAGCATACCCGACTGGCATAGTCCAAATCAGCCCAGATTTCCTGTTTAACATTAGTTCCACAAAGGAAATCGATCCAGGGCACAGTTCTGTGAAAGATGATGAAAACGGTACAAACTGTCCAACATGTCAGGCAGAAACCAGGCTGCCACAGGATAATTGTGATCTAACCAAAGAATGAGAAACAGGTATGATAAGCCTTTATTTTCTGGCTGACTGTATGCACTAACACCTGATATTTACCCATGGAAATCCATGTCTCCAGGAGACACGAACACAGCTATGTCAGGAAAGCTGAAAACTGCAGTGCCACAAGCTCTGGCAGCAAGGAGTGAAGATCTGCCACTAACAGCCTAAATTCCTGTCACTGGATAATGAAATGCACAGATACACAGGGCCAGAAACACAAAGTCCTGATTTCTGCTCACCGAGTCAGATTTCCATCCGTCCATCCCTGTCCCCCCTGCCATTTACTTAATTCCGTGTTTGACACCAACAGGGGTTCAAGTATCTCAGGCAGGCTCTGCAGCCTAAGTCCCATAGTCTGGCTTGATCTCCATTGTCTGCTGCCAGAGTGGAGCCCACAAACCTCCCAGCAAGTGGTCACCGTCCCGCAGAGTCATTAAAGCCGCGGTGTCAGCTGGCGGGATCAGCACGGCTGCCACACCTGAGCCCGAGAGCTGATCACCATCACTAATGAACACAGGGCTCATCTGCAGCCTGTCACTGCTCCCCAGCCCCCGCACACACACCGGGGAGACAACCATTGTTGGAGATTAGAGACTTTTGACAGATTCCAAAAATAGCTCAGTATTGTCGTCAGTAGTTAATAAACAAAAATAATTCTACCACACTGAGGGACAGTAGAAAATGTGAGCACAGGAACATTTCAAGGATCCATGTGTCAGCTGCTTAAAAATGGAAGAAAGTGACATGTTTTCATAATATTTTGTAGTGTGCCTGATGCATTTTTTTAACTGAAATAAGAGGTGCACAGTGAAAGCTGCATTCAGGCTACTTTGCATTTCAATACTGCAAAGATCCCAGAGCACACAGAGCATCGTGAAGAAAGTGCTCTCCCAGCCTCAGCTACTTCACTCAGAGATTAGGGGCTACTCAGAAGTACCTCAAAAATCACTTCTCCCAGACCAGCCCACCAAACTGTTCATCAGGTTGTTCCCAGCCCGTGTGGGAACAGGGCTGGGAACACCCAAACAGGTGAGCCAAAGCCCCCACTGCAGAGCGGTCACCAAAGCACACCGGGGACCACCCCCTCTGCTGGGACAGCCAGCCACAGGCTCTGGGACAGCACAGCTGCTGCAGCACCAGCAGGGCCTGTGCTCCATGTGGAACACACTCACAACAGCCCTCTCTTCTTATTCATGTGCTATTACCCTCCAGGGTATTTTTGTTTTCATTCAGTACCACTTGATTTCCTGCCACACTTAAGAAATGGTACAGTAAATGACTGTAAATATAATCTCACACATTTGCGGTGATCTATTCCAGAAATAATTACTAAGTATCTGCCAGTTTATCTCCTATCTCCTTTCTTCCACCTGTTCTGCTTTTGAACTCACTACTCCAAGATTTACTTTCTTTTCCTTGCAAAAGTTCTGTTTTCTGTAGCTTCTGACTCTTCCTTTAGGAGCCTCTTTTTATGAAACCTGGCTGTATGAAGTTACAACAGCCTTTCCTTGCTTAAACAAGAAGTCTACAACATAGCCCCACTGTGCATCAAATAATTCTACAGACAAAATGCTTCTACTTTTCAAACACCAGAAATCAAATACCGGAAGAAAAATATATCCCCCTCCTCATCCCCTGAGGAATTCAACCACCACAGGATAGATAAATCCAGAATTCCAGCATTTAATACTGTAGACATTCTTTTCCCATCTCACAATGCTTTCCCATATCCACTGACTCAGAGTATTTCTTTGCTATTGTTTAACACCAGAAGGCACAAATGCATTTACAAAATGACTGTAAGGTTTAAAAACCAGTAGTGACTCTACTGGAAGAAAAATTGGCTGCAATGAAAGATCTAAGCTTGAAACACTCCATTAGATGTGCTGTTCTTCCACTTACGTTTTTTAAAGCAGATCTATAGCTGCCCACATGACAGATTAATATTGTTCCACAGTAGTTAGGTGCTTGGCATTACAGTTTTGAAGCATCTAGAGGCCTTCAGGGCTGAAAGTGTTCCCATCCTCAGCGATCTATAATGGTTCCTCTAGAGGCCAGCACTCCTTCCCAACAAACCCTGCCTCCATAAATCAGGCTGCACAAGTGGCACTCGGGGACGTCACCATCCATCTCCACAGCTCCTCTGAAGGATGGTGGGTAAGGATCATCTCCCGGCACTGCAGCCAGGGAAAGGACCATCACAGTTGGCACTGATAAAGCATGTGCTACTTAAATCTGAAGACACACTAAGTCTATGGAAAAAAAACACATCCTGCTGGTGTTAGCATGCCTCAGGCACTGGGAGAAGCTTCAGCAACTCATCTTCAAAAGGCAGAGAGCCAGGGCTCTAGAAACCTGCAAAAATTGGCTAAGCCTGCAGTCTTTTTTTATTTTATTATTTTTTTTATTTTTTTTAGTTGAGCATCTTCAAAGTCTACGATTCTAACTGTAGGGCACAGCAGCTGCCACTGCAGATTTGATCCTCTCAGCTTTTGGCAGCTCTCAACTTGAAATTCTAGCAAAAGAATTTTTCAAGTTGCTATTATTGCCTGTCATGGATTTATAAATATTGTGCACTATCTGCTGTGGCATGGCTCTCCTGGGACACTAGTGCATGCCAAAAGCATAACAGAATGAAAAACAGTTCCTATTCTTCAAATAAATGCTAATTTTTTTTTAACTGTGCTCACACGATGCGTTTGGTGATCAGCTTCAATAGTACAGAATATATATCAGAGGCAAAAAAGCTGATTGTCTTTTCCAGTAGTATTCAGCTGCTACTTTCATTAAGCTTGTTTAATTACATTCCAGATGCTAATTTGCAAGTTGATACCAGAGGGTGCAGGACAGTTTGCCTTTGAATCATTTTTCTGTGATGTGATGGTCTTGAAGCACACCACTACCCTCCAGTAGCCCTAGCAAGCTATTCTGACAATTAGTGCAAAACGAAGGAGCATTGATCTTGACAGAAAAATAATAATTTTCTACGTATTTTATTAAATTAATCTCCAGCAATTTTATCTTCATTGCCATTTCATAGCAAGTTTTATGTAAAATATACATAGCATACTTCAGATTTAATTTGGATTCATTTAATAGAACTAATTGTTATTTTATTAATTTACTGAAAAAAACCCCACATCTGACTTAGAATGTAAATACAAACTCACAGCCATAACAGAATATGAGGAAATGTTTAGAGTACAGTTGAGCTTTATCACATGAAACTTTGCTGGTTTGGTTAATACAATTCCTGAACTGTTATTAGAGAACAGATTATTGAGGAAAACCAAAGGAAGGGTTAAGGTGCATGCAAGTCTGAAAGATCTAAATATCTATTTCAACAAATTGGTAGGCTGCATTTCTACATGCTTGTTATAAGTGACTATCTGCTGCCACTTATGGTTGTGTGTGAAGACAGTTTAATGAGGATGACCTTTCTAAATAGGAAAATTTAGAGATTTACCAGTTTTTGGTGCCTTTTTTTGGTTGCTCTTACACAAGAAATGACTTAAAATCCAAGCTTCAAAGCTAGCTGGGAATAAATGAAAATTTTAGTTCCACAGCACAGCTCTTTGCCATTTGTATCTTGGGAAGAGGACTATTGTGCTGTAGCTGTTGCTTCAGGGATTGCAGTCCGTGTTTTCAGTGGAATGGCACACATGCCAAGTGCACAGTCACACAGGAGGCTGGAAAAGGAGACTCTCATTCTTACAGCAGCACGAGGGGAGAGGGAAAAACAGAGTCTTCCTCTCTCTCTCAAGTGGCTCTATCAGCCATCTGGTGTGAGGATCCTTCCCAGAGACACTTGGGAGCCTATTAAACATATTCCAATATTTCTGATGACAACTGTAAATATACTAGAGGCCAAAAGTCCAGTGTCTTCAGATGTGCCCAAATCACAGGAATCCTGATCCCACTGCGTGGCCCTAACTTTGCACACCTACAACTCTTGCTTAGGCATTGACAGGAGAGGGGCCAGGGATAATTGGAAAAGTGCTGATTACTAATGCTAAAGCAATTAACAAATGGCAAACTTCTCAAAACAAGGTGGGGGGTTGACTGGTTTTTTGAAAATCTGCTGGAATTGCAAACTGATTCGTCAGGAAATGTACCAAGGTACAACAGATCATCTCACATTTTAAACTTCATTTACCAGCTTTATAGAGAGGAACTGTGGCTTCATGGGAACATCACCTAAAACCACAGTGCACTTGAGGGGGAGGAAGTGACCCACAGCAGCTGCATGACAAAAATGAGCAGCATCTGAAGACCTCTGCTGATAATAAACTAACTTTTTTCCTTTTCTACATCAGTCAGTGATACTGAAGAGCTCCAAGATTTGTTTTATCTGCCTTTTAGGCTGAAATGATTGCAACTGTTAAGTGTTACAAATCATTTTAATGGGTTCAATTTTCAATCTTGTGTTCAATTCTCATTTTTCCTTTACTGTGGAATTATTAATCAATTGGAATGAGAAGAAGCATTCACAGAAAGTCTGAAGAGATTAATGTGGTTTAAGAGGACTTGACATTCCTGAGGCATTTTATGAAATACAGTTACAGAAGACCCTGTAATTGTTTTGTATTTAATTTCAGCTGGATTCTCAGGGTTTAGATGAGCAATATGGTATACCTAAATGCAAGAAATACTATAGAAAAATGCAGTGCATTCATTTGTAACTGAACAGCTTACTCTGATCTTATCGTGACACTCCAGCTTTTACTTTCCTGAACGAGTCTTTATAACAACAATCAAGTATTTTCCATTTTTTATCAGTATCATCAGCAAAGCACAACCTTGAGTTTTCTGATAATCAGCTTTTAAGTAGATATCAAAAGTGCAAACACTAGTTCTGAACATACCAAATCAATCAGAATTGTTTTATACACCAGGACACTTTTTGTTGCATTCTGTTTTCAAGACTGAGAGACAAGGACAGACTGACAGAAAAACAACGATATTGACTGTGCAGGGGCTGGTAAATTCCTAAAGTCAACTATAACCAGTAAGCTGTATGTTTTTAAAGCCTTCACCTACATTCAAAATCACACATTTTCCCATATGTAAATACAGCTTCTTGCAAGTTTACTTGTTTTACCCATCCATTTTTACAGCCTTGCAGTAAGCTGACATTAAGTGCAGCAAAACTAGAGCAGATTTGCCTTTATTAGAGTTTCAAACCTCCTAAATTCTTATGATTATGAGGATTGCTGAGGGAAGAAACAGGGAGGTTTAAAAACCCCAGACTTACCTCCATGTCGGGTTTGTATTTATCTTCAAACACTGCCATGGCCGCGAGCGATCCAGAACCTGTGGTGACAACACCAGACACCCCTTTAGCCAGTGGAGTTAGGTATGGCAATTCTTTGGAGAAAAATATAGTCCATCTCATCAGCACAAACCAAACTGAAGCCCACCCTAGCTTCCTCTGCACTGCACAGTGTCCACACTAAGTCAGAACCTGCTTTAATCCTGGGGGCACAGCTTGTGTGCACAGACTTGGCACAGGCCCATCCTGACAGCCTTTCCTTCTTACCATTTTGAACAGGAGATACAAAAACGAGGTGAGAAACAGAGATGAGGGAATGCCACAGCTTGCAGCCCCTACTCCCCCATCCCACTTCCATGCCTGCTCCTCTTAGAGGGAATCTCCTAGAAGGAAGAGATGGCTCCAAGCCTGGGGATGGGCAGCCCAGCAGTGGGAACAGGGCAGGGGGCTGCTGCCAACAGCAGACTTCCCCTGAAGTTAAACAGTTAATTGTGCTCCTGCTTTGTGCCATGATTTTTACAATAATGAACAATAACAGCTGAACAAAGGGCCAGAGACGAAACCACGAGTTCAACGTTCCTCTCCAGAAAGGATGAGGTACAAGAGCAGTGATGGAACAGGAGCCATTTCTGCTCAAAGCCCTGCGGCTGCAGGGTTATAAATGTGTTTTTCATGAATTAACACAAAAAGCAGGATGGTACTATTTGAAACTGCAAACTTGCTTTGTTCAGAAAGAGTGAGCCTTCAGGAAGATTTTCTTGTCTGTCGGTGGCCCTGCCCATATTTCAGAGAGCACTACTTTTGGGGAGTGAATAAAGTTACCTGCAATTTTTTACTCCAATTAGAAGATTTTTTGGCATTTATTACTTTTTAACTTGTTTTGCATAGTGCTATCTGTTTAGCTGGGTCACAGAGAAAGCCATATTTCCTATTTAAAATGATTTGTGTATATCGCTTGACCACCTCAATGGTTTAGTGAAAGCAAAAGGCAGCGATTAAACAGTTTCAAATGAGGTGTCCTGCTGATTTTATCAAGTCTGCTGAATGTATAATGAAAAAGGAGAAGCTGACAGTGACACTGTTGAGAAAATACAGACTACCTTAGCTGAACCATTTAAGGAGGTCCAATTATAGATCAAATTTAAAGGGTTGAAACAGCAGATTTACAGACACAAATCAATGAACATGGTAATCCCGATGAATATGACAGATATTCCTGTTACAGAATATTGCTGTGGTTGAGGATCATTACCTTTACAGTACCAAATACATCACTTCTAAAAGCAGTAGGACACTCTAAGTGTGTACTTGTATTACAGGCAATGACTATTCATTTACACCTTGGAGCAATACACAACTCCATTTTTTAAATGCTGAAACTGAGAATAAAGAAGATTTTTAAGCAACTAATAGCAAAACTGAACTGCTGATGCAAACAGCTGATATCCCAGAACAAACCACAAATAAAAGGAATTTTACTGACCCTTCAAACAAGGTCAAAACAAAGCACATGTCAAAACAAATAAAGGAACCTCAACAATAAAATAATAATTCTTCTGGAGTGACATAGGAATATTTCTGATGAGAGGGGAAAAAAATGTGGGCTATGGTCTCAAACCAAGCCCACATTCTTGCTATACCCAAATTAAGGCCTACCATGAGCTGGGCGGGAAGCCTCAAAGCTGGAAAACAACAATATTCTTGGGGAAAGGTTGACAAAATTAGAGTGCAAAAACTAGAAAAGGTTCAAGAAAGAAAGTATAAAATGTAATATCTGAGCAAAATTACTACATTAGCTATTTAGCTGGGAAAAATTGATTTTGATTTCTTAAAACTTCTATTGACAAATAAAAAAATATCGATATCACAATTGGTATATATGGCTCAGGCTGAATTCCTCCAGCTCCTTTTAAAAAGAAGTTCCCAAAAGAACCTATGGGCAGGAAATCAGCAACTTAAAGAAGAAAAAAGAAAAAGGAAAAAGGAGGGAGGAATCTTATGTTGCAGTACATGAAATCCTTTATACATAAAGAATTACACTTAATTATTTATCTCACTATGTTACCAAGACACAAATAAATGCCAAATCTACTATCAACCTTAAATAAATAAATCCACACAGTCCTATAATGTAAATTTTCAAAGAGTTGTTTAAAGTCTTAACTAAACCTACACGTAGACATTTACATCTGAAAACCAAGATCCTAAAGAGGTTCTAGTAAAATAGGGAGCTGGAAAAGCTGAACAGACTCGCTTTATTTTTTCTCTAGTGCTTATAAATCCTAAACAAGCTTGCATTTAAAATTTGCCTTAGCAAAAGCCTCCCAGTACAGCTAAGCATTCTCTAAAAGAACAGATCTTCCTGATCTTAAATAGCACAATGAAAATTCTTCACTGTTCCCAGCACCAGATGTAAGCCCCGTGTTTTCAGAAACACCAGTCAATGCACACATCTGAGTGTCTCCATCAAAACAAAGCATGTTTGACAACAGGAAGGGTTGTGGAAAACCCTCCTGGCATGCAGACATTCCCTGGAGCACAGAGCTGAGCCCACCTGCACTGCTGGGACTGGCCAGGACACACAGCCATGGATGGTCCATGGTGAGAACTTCACCATCCCACTGCGCCCACCTCCCTCTCCTTGCCAAACTCCACTCGCCATCCAAACAGCCCCAGCACCTCCCAACTGCCTGGTGAAAGCAGCATTGTGACAGGAGAGAGGGCAATAAAACTGGGAACTTAGGTAAACACTGCAAGTACGGTTTTCTTATTGCAGTTCCTATAAAAACACAGAAAACTTGGATATTAAGGGTCTATGGAGAACTTGTTTGTGTGTGGGGAAACAGCTGCTCTCTTGTCTGTGCACTCGATGCCCACCAATAATTCATTTTTAACAAGCATGCTTTGCCTTTATGCAGAAACAGGCTTCACAATTCCCAAACAAAGTCTGGAGAAGGCTAAAATCCCAACATGGCAAAACACCATCCGTTAACTTGGGATGGATTCCCCACCTCGTACACACGGTAACTGATTTAAGTCACTACCAGTTCCAGCCTCAAATCCACTAAAACCTCCAGGAAAGTCGTGTGGTAGTGTGTCATTAAATAGTGTTTTTACCTAAGCTCAAGGGAACACCAAACCAGGTATTTATCTTAGGTAAGATTTCAAACTAAGGTCTGCAGAAATAGGAAAATTTCTTTGTTGGATTTGTTTTTCCTACATGTTTGAAGTTTATGTCTCTTCTCTATGTGAGCAACAAGAATAATTAAAACAACAGATAATTGGCGAAGTCATAATTTAGATTATGAAATTCAGATCTTTAAAACCCACTAACTGCTAAGAATGCTTAGACTTAACATCAAGTAAAAAATGCCATCTCAATTCTACTTTGCATATATTTTCAGTAAGCAACACTTCAGAACCAAATATTCAGGAAGCATTAATCTAATATCTACACACATCAAAATACTGACTGCAGACAAGTTCTACAGAACTACAGAAGTTGAACTACTCAAAAGCAAATGCTTTTAGTCTCCTGATTAGCATGAACCAGGTAAGTTATGAAACAGTGAGAGAATTTATTATTCTCTTCTTTAAGTAACACTGGTCATTTCTGTATTTCCCAACCAAGTCGTTAAATTTTCTGCATGCAACTGTAATAAACTGACTTTAAAAATACCACCTGGTCTTCACTTGAGCAGCTGTACCACTTCAGTATTGATTTAAAGTGAAAGGTAATTATTGATACATGGCAAAAAAGTGCAGCTCACAATAACTTCCACTGTGAATTACAACTGTGGGAGCTTTTCTAAAGCAGATGCACCGGATCTTTTCAGCAGAACCTTTACTGAACAAAGTTCTCATTGCCAAGACCAGTCCATCTCCTCACCCAAGGACCTGTTTGCTGCCACACCAGAGGATGTGCAGAGCTTTGAGAGCAACACTTAGCACTTGCTCATCCATCACTGCCAAGGCTCCCTGACAGGGCATTCATTCACACGCACTCATTGTTATTCAGTTTGCTGCTCATCCCAGGTAAGAATTCCGAGATCTGGGATTGGGATCATTTTTCAGCGTGCTCCTGGCTGGGGGCTGGCTCCCAGCAGTGGGAGTTCTTGCTCTGCAGCACGACACTGCCACTGCATGAAGAGCTGATTTATGAATATGAAGCACCACTGGCACCAGGGGAGCAGCTCCAGCCACGAGAGACTCCTGAACACTCTGCCTGCTTCCAAAAGCTCAACTACACACTTCAAGTGTTTTAATTTTATGCATGCATTTCATTATAAGCCTTGGCCAGAAGCTTTCCTAGACAAGCCAAGCAATCAGACAATCTTGCATCGTTTGCTGAAATCCAATTTTGTCCTTTGTCAGCATAAACAGTTTAATTTGATGTTCTCACTCCTGAGTAAGCACTGTGTACCTCTTAAATCTCTCCTGCAAGGCAGGACAGCACTCTGTCCATCCAGACAGACCAGCACACCAAAATAAAACTTAACTTCTCAACCGCCTTTCCTATTTAATACTGAATTTCCAGAAATTAACTGGCCAAACATTCCTACCCTGATTTAATAAACCACCTTTAAAACATTTGGGAAAAAAACCCTTAAACAATATATTAGTCTAAATAAGACTGAAATATAATTCCAACTGCGATCTTCAGTTTGACTTTTCATAGTTTTTCTACTGTCTTAAGTTTATCTTTCATGTACGTGCATTAGCTAACTTTTTACTAAAACATATCCTGGTCACTGGAGGAAGTGCCAGTGCACCAGGGGTGGGAATGTGAAGGACCCTGATGCTTTGTCTGACAGTGTGGCCAAAAGGAACATGCCACACACCTGCTACTACCCACAGCAAACCGAAGTTTAAGCAATACAAACTTAATCCTCTGATATTCTACTTCCCAGTTGTCTGAACTTAGTCTGCTACCATGCTATTTTTGTGGAGGGAAAGAGGGGCTGCCAGGATTTCCCGACAGGACGCATTTTAAAGCTTTTAAAATCTAGGCAGGCAGGAAAGCCAGCATGCACGGAGTGCAGAGTGCATGTGATGGCACAGAGGAGCAACTTCGGCAGCCCCGTTAGAGCCGGTGCCCCGGCCCCACGGCCCCCCACAGGCCCCCACGAGCACCCACGGCCCCACGGGACCCCCACGGGCACCCACGGGACCCCCACGGGACCCCAAAGGCACCCACGGGACCCCCACAGCCCCACAATGACGTCACGTGACCGGGCCGCCGTGCTCAGGCCGCCGGCGCCACCCAGCGGCCGCGCACCGCCACCGCAGCGCTCGGCCCGGCCCGGCCCGGCGCCGCTAATTGCGGGCGTTAATTACGGCCCCGCTACACCGCTCCGGCTCCAGCAGGAGAGCCAGCAGGAAAACCGGAACCTACGCCATCCCCAGCAACAGCCCGAGCAGGCGTTGTAGCCAAAGATACCAGCCAGAAACAGAAAATATTAATGAGAATCTATAAATGTGTATTTTCCCACCAAAGAAACAACATAAAAGCTGCACCAGGCACAGGCTGACTGATTTACTAACCGGATATACTTCATTTTCAGATCAGTTTCCTGATATATTTATTTGAAATTTCCCATACACTTCCATGCTCTACCAAACAAACTTCCATTCAAAATAATTCAAGTCAAACAAAACTCAAGTCCCCCAAGTGAAACTTGTACAAACCATGAGTTAGGACATTCTGCAAATCATGTTTCCGAGTTTCTTTTTTTTTTTTTCTTTCAGCAAGATTTTGGGAATCCCACAATTCTTGTGCTTTAAGGTATGGAACACACACGGCAACATTCCCAGTATCAGTTTTCCGGCAGCTGAGTTTTACCCCAGCCCATGTTTGTGAGGAAACAGAACATTACACCTGCCTCACAAACACAGGTACAGCTTTATCTTTGTAGTCTGAGGCCCACGCAGCTCCCAGCAGACAAATGGGATTTAATTAAACCCACTGTAAGTACAATTGGAAGCGTTCCCCGAGCCCTGGCCCCGCGGGAGCAGCACTCACCCATGGTGACGTAGGGCAGCTTGTCGGTGGAGCCGTGCGGGTGGATGCTGTACAGGTGGGGGCCCGTGACGTCCACTCCCCCCAGCACCAGCGAAGCACCGATGTAGCCCTGGTACCTGGGAGCAAGGTTTGTCTCTGAGTCTGAAGCCCACAGCTCAGCTGTGGCTGTTTAACACGATACAGGCATTTGGGGAGTGTCCCACAACTGCCCAGGTACAGCTCTGTACTAAACAGGCTTTTACCAGCTGGCAGCAGAAAAATAAGGAATGTACTAAAATACGGTTTATTTCAGTGTCCAGCAGACTTTCTGAGGCAATTATTCCATCACAAATCACAGGAAGCTCCTGCACAAGTACAAGCTTGCACATTACTCTGTTACTGGTCAAGCCTTCTCACCACAACAATACACAGGAGCTTTCATGGGTGTGATTATGTATTAAACTAAAAAACACCCTCCTATTTTTGGTCTGACTGCTGCACAATTCCTAAAAACACCACAGACTCCTTCTCCATCTCAGTTAAGAAGCCCATGAAGCAAAAACCAATTATGAAATCTTTCCTGAAGTCTTGTTATGAAGGTTAAGCAGGCTGAGACAGGATGCTCCTTAAGCATTATTTGGTGGTTTTAACACTGGTAATAAGCAAGAAACCCACTCAGTTACCTGAACAGCATCTGCTTGAGCATCCGATTGGCCGTGACGACGCGTGGCAGCCGTCCCGTGGACAGGGAGTGCAGCTCCAGGTTGGAGGAGATCAGCTGAGTTGTCATCTCAGTGTCTGCAGCTGTTCCGGCACCGCAGCAGCTGAGGAACGTGATGAGCAAATGAGGAAAAGGAGACACAAACCTCCATGCTTCACGCAACAAACAGAAATTTTCCCATTGTAAAACTGAACGAACTAAGTTGTCACACAGAGAGGATGAAACAAGAGAGCTTGCTTAAGTGTAAATGGAACACCGTGAGCCCCCAAGCCTTGCCAATAAAATATAATTTTAAAACAGAGCTTAATATTTGCTGTTAGTAAAGAACACGGCTCAAAATCCCAGTACCAACATCATCACGCAATAACGTACACAACAAATAATTTACTACCCAACAAAAAAATTGCAACACTTACTAGATATTAGGGGAAATAAAATGTATTTTCGAACAGTTCTTGTCAGCAACCACCATCCCCTCAGTTGCTCTTGTATCTGCTCCGAGGACGATGCCATCCTGCAGGAAGGGAGAATTATTCCCAAAGCCGCGATTTCCACAGGGACCTTCCCGGGGGCAGCTCGGGGGTTCGGGATGGGGCCGGGCACACTGGGGGTGACTCAGCAGCGCGGAGCCTCCGCCGCGGGCCCGGCCCGGCCTGGCCCCCCGCCCGCCTCACCTTGAAGATGACGCCGGCGATGGTGGTGCCGGTCTTGCGCGGCGCGGGCACCCGCAGCCCCTTCTGGACGAGCTCGGCCTCCAGGTGCGAGTTCCTGCAACACAGGGGGCGAGTGGGGCCGGGCCGAAGGGTCCCCCCGCCGCCGCCGCCACCCCCCAGCCCGGCCCGGCCCCGCAGCCCCGCGCTCCCCCCGGGCCTGTCCCGCTCCCGGCGCCGCCGCCTCACCGAGCGCAGTTGTCGAAGCTGAAGCCGCCGGCGGGCGCGCGCAGCACGGACACGACCGCCATGTTCCGCCGGGCACGGGCGGGGCCGCGAGCGCTTCCGGGGCAGCGAAATGGCGGCGGGGCCGCGCGCTGAGGGGCGGGGCGGCCGCGGGGGGGCGCTGGGGGGCGCGGCGCGAGCGCGGTGTGCCGGCCTGAGGGGCGGAGCGGAACGGCGCCGAACCGGCTTGAAACCGGCCCCAAACCGATCCGAAACCGGCCCCACACCGACCCAACACCGACCGGAAACCGGCCCCAAACCGACCCAACACTGACCCGAAACCGGCCGAACACCGACCCAAAACCGACACCAATACCCACCCCAACACCGACCCAAAACAACCCAACATCGGCCCCAAACTGACCGAACACCGACCGCAAACCGACCCCAAAACCAGCGTGCTGGCAGTGGAATGGTTCTGTGGCCAAAAAAAATTAAAATATAAATGCCCATTTTCAAAGTTGCAGGAGTTCTGGTGTATGTCACTAAAATTAATTCAGTGTTTTCTGAGTAAACTACATCCAGCCTCCAGTTTAACTTTTCCCCCCAGTGTCCCGAACCATTAAAAGAATGCTCAGATGTATCCACAGAGAACAGAACTTCTGGCCACATCTGCAGAAATGATGTGCTTTAAAGCAAGGAAGAGAGTGAGATTTTTCCAAAGTTTACACAGTTGCTTTCTAGATGTTATAAGTGCCTGAAATTAAAAATCTTATTGATTAAAAAAAAGTAAGTGTCGTTTGTTCCCAACATTAAATATTAAATACTTGACACCCTTTCTCTTGCAGGAATATGAACTTGTGGTACCCTGTGTCCAGCCAGAGCTGCATGTCTGCACTGTGCCTCCTAATTATTGAAAAATTACTGTTCTCCATCAGGGTGTTCTTCAGATGATCAACAAAAATGGAGTGGGTGGGCACAACTACTGGACAATGTCTACTTTTTCCTCCAATGCTCAAAAATACTTGCCAGTGGGAGAGAACAAAAACATCCATGGGGAAGAAATCCAAACCCCAGCCTCTCTCTTGATTGTGCCAGTCTTGCAGAAAAAAAGCCACCAGACCAAGCAAGACCATCCTCAAAATAAAAACACAGAGAACCAGTGCTCTGCATGTTCTTCCCTTCTTTCAGCCCTTGGGTAGCTGAAATCCCATGTTCTTGTACACCAGTAAAGCTGGGAAGCTGTCTGAGAGACAGAATATCCTACTGCCAGATGCTCTTTTTTCATTCTAACACAGTTGTTTTTCTCTTCACTTGATAAAGTTAAAATAAACAGTCTCTGGGGTGAATACCAGGCATCAAAATTGGATTGGCATATAAACTGTGGAGCAGTTGGTGGTGGGGAGTCTGGGGAAAAGGAAACAGCAGGTTTTAGCTAGAGGGGACAACAGCTTTATTTCCCTTTTGGTCCTTGACAACTAAGCAGATGTCCTACAATTATTGTTTTACCTTCTAGAAATATAGTGCCTTTTCCCATCCTCCCAGGTACACAGACTGGCCCTTCTGCAGATGTGCAGGTACATCTCCTCCCTGTTTCAAAGCCATCCTGGTGCACCACTAGCTCCATCTATTGCTGGGTAATGGCTGCCTGAGAGTCAGACAAATCCTTGTTTCTCCCTCAGTCCCATTAATGTAGATACAACTGATGCTCTAAAGAATAAGATCTTCTCTGATCATCTGACATGGGCTTTTCACACCTGTTATATTGTAAACTTTGCATCTCAGTTGATGTCCACTGTAGACACAAGTGTTTGTTGATGTCCTTGAGAGCCCTTTGGTGCAGATGTCCCTAAACACTGACAGCAGTGATGGGTAATAGACAGACACCTCCTCTGTCACTGGGCACCCACTGTGCAGGGTTGGAACAGGGTGCTGTTCTGAAGAGCTTGGGAAGTCCAAAAGTGTGCAGAAGAATAAACACTGGGGAAGAGAGTGCCAGGTTCAATTATTTTTAAGGTTCTGGTCCCATCTATAAAGAAGTGCTTGTTATACATCTGGGAACACCTAGGGCTACACACCTCAGAGCTCACCTTAACTTGCTATGATGAACTGCACTCAAGCCTGAAAAGCACAAATTTTTCTCTTTTTTTTTTTTTTTTTTTTTTTTTTTTTTTAGGGCAGTCCTGAAATCTTCTTCTAGCCTTAACAAAGCTTCAATCCAGGTTTATCATCCTACAAGACATCTGACAGGGAAGTTAAATAGCACTCCAGACACATTTTTTAAAACTTGGGATTGGAGGAATATGTAGTTTTATCTCAGCAGGCAGGCATTGGAGCTGAGGTCTGTCTTCACTCTGTGTGTGTAATGTATAAACTCCCAGGTATTTTGGTGTCTGCACTGACACCTGCCTAGATTCCCAGGTTTGTGTTCAGTGCTTTCTCAAAGTGTGAATGACAAATGATATCTTAAATTCTTGGACCTTTTGAAGAGACATTAGGTAACTTGGAATGTTTAACAAAATCTTCAGTATGGTTTTCCTCTAAGAAGCTTGCACCTGCTCTTGCAGTATGAGAGGCAAACATGCTGTTTCAGGGTAACTAGAGGAAATCACCAGGCAATTTTTTTTGCTCTCTAGAATAAAGGAGTTAGAAAAAGTCAAGTCTTAGCAGGTGATGTTGACTTCTGCACCACCCACCCAGTCCTGCACAGGACAGGTTTTCATTAGAGCTGGTCAGAGGCAATGCAAACTAGCCAGGAGCTGAAAGCACTGATGGTGCTCCTGACCCCTCATCACAGCTGTATCTGATGCATATTCCAACATATTCCTGGTTGGTGTGTATCCCTAACTCCCAACTAGCCCCAGCTCCTGTAATGTCCCAAGGTGAACTTGTGTTAGGAGTGGAGCCAGGCAGGGAGATAATCGCTGAACTGGAGAATAAATGCACCATGTGTCTCTCCTGTTCCAAACCACTCTAATTTCAAACATCTCGCCTCAACAACGATCTGTTAACGAGCTGCAAGCCAAGAATCTGTCAGAGGAATTTAAATACAATTCTGACAAGATCAGAACCAGATAGACTCAAACTTTACCAACCTGTGGCTAAACCAAAGCTACTCAAGTAAATGTTTGGCCAGGTCAAGACAGAAGGTAAGCTTGCTGGGATCCTCTTCATTGTAACTGAAACTTCTGAAAGCAGACTTATTTGACATATTTTAATTCATTAGAGAAAATAGAGTGTTGACTTGGGTCCAAGAGGGTGCTTTCTTGACTTTGAAAATTGAAGGAAGAGGTTGAAGCTGGAACAGACAAGTGGTGCAGGCAAGGGGATGATGTAGTAAGATGTGAAGGGAGTTCCAAAGAACTTCTGAAAGAGCCATTTTCTGAATGGGAATGGCTTCTGGCAGAGATGTAGATGAGAGAACAGACTGTCTCCCTCCATGGGACAGGATGTCAGCAAAAGGGGTGTGAGGGAGGGATTCCCAATCCAGGCTGGGAATATACACTTGAGTTGGCTGAACTCTGAAACTGTGGAGACACCCAGGGCTCAGCGGGACACAATGTGCTTCCTCTTTCTTGACATCTGTGTTCCTGTAAACTGATGTGGAACTGCTTATGCCAGTTGTTTGTAGACCCTCCTGTCTTGTGACTGACGTGATTAAACCCAGTAAAGAGATGGTTTCTCTACTGCCAGGCTCCTGCAGAGAAGACTTGGGCCATCTGCTTAATGGTCTGTTGAATTTCTGGCCGCTGGTGCTGTCGCGGTGGCTGGAGCTCTGCTGTTGTGCAACAGCCACGTATGGAAAGCTTTATCCTTTAATGTGAAAAATGAGAAAGACAGATGCAATCTGGGTCTAATATTGTTCTTGTATGTTTTCCTCTCATCTCTCAGGAGCTCTCTTGCTGCTGCCTTTCCTCACTCTGAGCACCAGAACTCCTCTTTTTTCTTGATAAAGCAGGCACAGTCACTGTCCCCCAAATCCAGATCCCTGCCTGAGGGTGCTCCTAAGGACTTCCAGAGGATATGAACCATCCCCCCAGGATGACCTCAGCCTGTGCATATTGACATCTCACAGAAATGACAGTTTGCAGAGTTTTTCCTAGCTGTGATTCCAGGTTCAAGTAGATACACAGTGATGTCTGGTTAAACCAGCAAAACTCCTTTATTAGAAAACTATGGAAAAAAGGTATCAGAAAGATTCAGTGTTTCAAAGAGGATCGGAACTAAATGCCCAGTCTTGCTGGTAGGAACATGGGAGATTTAGGAGTAGTTAGTAGCTTGAGAAAAAAACTACCAAAAAGATGAGTGATACAGGCAGCTCCTGTTTTTTCTGTGAAGTTTCTGGGCTATACAGATTTGTTATAAATGATGGCACTAAATAACCAGCCGTGCCCAAGCTCCCTGAAAGGCTCTGTAATATCAGCAGCTGATGTCCCACTGCGCAGGGACACAATTGGGTCTGTTCCTCCAGACAATACACCTGTCACTGGGAAACAGAAAGCTGGCAATTAGCGGGGAGGCTCTGTGTTGGGCTTTCATCCCAGACAATGAGAAGGGCCTGGAAGAGTGAGATTAAGGCTGGCATGTCCACATGAGATTGCTGAAACAAACCTCACCAGACTTGGGAGCATTTAAGAAGCAAAAACAAGAAAATAAAACCTTGGTTAAATCTAACTCTACAAACAAGTTAGAAAGCAAAATAGCACCGGAACAGGATCCTTTGCATTAGAAATGTAAGTCTGGGTTTGTAGTAGAAACTTTCTTCTCAGCTGAGCTGTCTTGTAGTTGTCAGTGTATCATAGGAAACAAAACCAAGGAGGGTTCTGCACTCAAGAGCTGCAGAGTTCTGGGAGTTCTGCATTGCTCAGCCAGGACCAGGACTAAGCAGCAGCCTCCACAGGCAAGATTTTTTACCTAACTAATGCAAGTTCTGTGCCCAGAGACTCCATACCTTGCATTCTGAATGTTTAAAGGTCTCCCAGATTTCCAGCCCTACAAAGGCCCTGAAAGCAATGCAGCAGCAATGCCCTGACAAAGGTAGTGTCAGTGACTGCCTGTGACCAGTCCTGAACCTGGAAGGGAGCAGCTGTTAGAAAGGAACTCATTTGCTCAGGAAGTCTCAAACCTTTTTTTTCTCCTGGTGCAGGGGGTTCTTCCAACACACAGGAATCAGGAAAGCCAGAAGAAAATTAGGAAAATCTTTTCCTTTCTATCAGCTCCATCTCCCCAGGGATGTAACTTAGGATTGCCACATGCCATAAAGCAGTGGGTGGAGGTGTCCAGTGATTACACCCATGCTGTGCTTTGGGCAGGGCTCAAAGCAGGGGCACAGCTCCCACTGCAGATCCCTGCAGGTCGCTGTTCACCAGCGGCTGAGCTGTGATTGCTGTGCTGAGGGCAGGTCACCTGCTGCTGACAGGGTGGAGCAAGGGTTGCAGGGAGAACTGTAGATTTTCTGTGCCAGGAGGTGGTTGGTGCAGGCAGGCTCTGGAGACCTCCATGGGTCCCTCTGTCCCCTTGGGGAGGTATTGCTCTGCCTGTGACCTTGTGCCCTCAGCTGCCTGGGGGACATAGCCATCACCTACCAGGCTCTTGACGGGAAGCCTGTAGCATCAGGAAGTTGGGTCAGCCCTGATGTGACAGACTTGAAAGGAGAGGAGCAGAGGAAACTAAGAGAACTAGACAAATAATGGCATTGCCAAACATGCGTGTGTCTGGCCATAAAATCACATCAGTGCAGACCTTCAGTGAGCAGGGTGAGGAACTTGTTTGGATACCCAAAGAAATAGCTTGAGCACATGTCCTCTCTGTCCCTGCCCTGCTGAGCTGTGAATGGGAAATGGCACCTGCCATCCCAAGTCCAAACTGTGCTCTTGATGACTCCTGCATGGCCAGTCAGTGGCTGCTGTGCAGGTACAGAGCAGTTTTCTAGGTAAGGGGAGTGTGGGGATCAGGTGGTGACACTGTGCCTTTGTCCAGAGGGGCTGGAGAGCTGTCTAGGTTTTTCCAGGCGCTGCTGCTTCTGATAACTTGATCCCTGTGAGGGTGGTAACTTGCTCTTAGAGCTTGCTTGGAGCGACAGAGATGGGATGTCCTGTGCTGATGGTTCCCTGGAAGCAGGGACAGTGGGAAGCTGTGCCATGAGCAGAGCACTGCAGTGCAGGGTTAATTGCTTCCTGAATGCTGATGAATCTTCTTTTGGGAGAGCTGGCATGGAGAACCCGCAGCAGCACAAGCCAGCAGCAGCTTGTGAAACATTCAGACGTGTGAAAGGGTAAAATAATTGTGATATGGCAGCTGTGTGACACACGTTCACAGCCCCAGTACTGGGGAGGGAGGTGAGTCTGCATCTCTTCCACTGGAGCCTCCTGAGTCAGCCCGTGGGAAACCCTGCCTTGGGTTGAAACTGATTTTAATGAAAGTTTGGGTGACACGAAACTCAGTGGGGAAGAACTGAGTTAGAGAGAGTGTCAGTTCTGAGCAGTAAACAGCAGGACAAAAAAAGACTGGAGGAGAATAACATGTTCAACTGGGCTAGGGGGATGCTGTTTTGAAGGATAACTCTGCAAGGGACAGGCTTGCACATGACTGAGTGATCTCTGACACACTCTGTGCTTTGTTCCATTTCTCACTGCATCTTGCTCTGACACATGGCTTCTACTCCATTTGGCAAATATTTGATTTATAAAGATTAACATGTTGCTCGCCCATGTGCTGGGAAGCTTTTCCAAGGGTTGTGTGAAAGATGTGCCTTGAGGGTGGCAGCTCAGGGTTTACTCACTGCTAAGGAAATGTTCCTTAAAATGCACCTGAGCTGATTTTTTAAATTGATTGAGTGTAAACAGAACTGCAACCTATTCCAAACCAAGCTAACCCAGAGTGACAGCATCACCCAAATGGCACAACACAACTTGCCCTCTGCTCAGCTGCTTGTTAGAGAGATTTACCAGCATTAAAAGTGCTTTGGGATTTTGCCATCCAACCATCACAAGGTTGTATGTCTGCTTGCCAAGGTCTTCATGTGCTGGATAGACACCTCTTAACTCTAGGAACTCTGTCATTTCCAGTTTATGTTAAGATGTATGAATGAAGGTGATTCCAGAAACTGCAGTTGCCCTAAGGAGACAGCTGACTGGCTTTGTGGGAATTAGTGCTCATACAATGAGGAACTGCCAGCACTGATGGCAACAAACCTGCTCCATGGCAAGGAGCAAACAGTTGGCAGTGCCCATGTGTGCATAGAAATCGTCTGGAGAGCTGGGAGGTCCAAAGGAACCACACTGCCTGGGCTGTGCTCTTTGGGGCCTTTTCACTGTGATTTTAGGTGAAAGCACAATGAGACGCCAACTATTGGTTTCCACTTGCTGGCTGTGACTTTTCCTTTGAAATGCCAGCGATGCCTTCTTGCCAGGGTCTCTAGAGCCATCTTTGATGCCAGCCAAAACATCAAGTCTTATTTGAAAGTCCAGTGTATACTTATGGAAATTAGTTCATGTTTAAATCCAGATAACTGGTGTAGGTGAGGCTGGAAACTTGGGTGGCATTCAGTGATCACAGGAAACTTCCTGAACCTCTCTGCATGTGCACAGAGGAAGGTTTATTTGTACATGCTGAGAAGAGTGAGGCTGAGGGCTTAATCCCTTTACTAGTGCTACCAGAAAACTATTTTGTGCTCTTACAAAAGGTGATTCATTCTGTCTAAGACACAGGCACAAAGACCACAGTTTTGTTGTCTGCTGGGAAACTCTAACTCTCATTAAACCTAATCCAGCCCTAAATTTGAAATAATTTTGCAATTACCCTCTGAAGATCTTTGGCATAAAGTTGGGCTCTGCCTCATGCCCTGTGCTCCCTCCATTACAGAGGGAAGCAGGACCCAGTTTTGGCCAAACCACGGTGAGCAGCAGAGCCTTCTGCAGTGCTGCCATGCTCTTGGCAGGCCTTTGGTGCTCTGTGCCACGCTGCCCAGGAGTGCCAGGCCAATTCCCAACTGGCAGTGGTGACAAAGCAGCCCAGAGCAGCTGCCTCCAAGGTCCATTCTTCTGTGAGAGATTTATTGCCTAGAGCAGAGGCGTTGGGATGGGAAAATTGCCTTCATTCCCAGGCAAAGACCCTGAAGAACAAAAGCCAGTTGCTGGTGAATCCATGGTGTGATTCAAGCATTTACTGGGATGGGAGGAGTGGGAACTGTGTGCCTGTTGCTGTAGCAAAAGTGAGTGGGCATCACCCGAAGGAGCAGCTCTGGCGGCTGAGGTGGGGAGTGCCACAGTGCCACAGCCATGGGGGTGGCCTGGACCCTCCAGCCTTGGCATTCCCCGCGGGGCAGCTGCAGGCCCTGGTGTGAGGAAAGGCTGGAACGCTGAAGCTGCTCAGTGAGGACGTTGCACCGGGGACCCACCGGACATCGCTGGAGCTGTCCCTCTTCACCTGCACTCCTGGGCTCTTGCTACTGTGAGGATCCCCAGTCACTCCCCCACTGCCAGATTTCTTTGCCATGATCATGTGCCAGATTTTCTGGGAAGGATTACTGGACACTTCTATGGAGCAGTGACTGCCAGGGAAGAAGATCCCGGTGCTGCTGGCGCAGGGGAGCAGGGAGGGTTGTGAGTGCTTTGCTCTCAGGGCGAGGGTGCCGGCGATGGGGTGGGCTGGAGGGGCGTCCCGGGGTGCGATGTGGGGTGCGGGCTGGGCAGTGGGGTGCAGGTGCCCGGCAGCGCCCGGTGCGGGAAGCGGCCGCACGTTCGGTGAGCGCCGGTGGCGGAGCTGCCGCGGAGCCCAGCGGGGCTGCGAGGGGCGGCGGCGGCGTGCGGAGCGAGGCGCGGGGTGCGGAGCGGGGTGCGGAGCCTTGATCCCGTGGAGTGGGGTGCGGAGCGGGGTGCGGAGCCGTGGTCCCGCGGAGCAGACCGGCCGCGGTGCCCGCTCTCCGCTGCTCCGGACACCGCCGCTGCGCTCCGCCGCCCCGCCGGGCTGTCGCCCCTGTCCCGCCGTGGCCGTGCCGGAGCTCGGCCCTGCGCGGGCTCCCGGGGGCAGCCCCAGAGCCGGGGTGCCCTGAGCCACTGGGCTCTCCCAGCTGGGTCACCGGGCGCTCCCCACTGCCCTGATTTTCCTGCCCAACCCGGGGGCCGGGTTTGGTCTACACCATCTCCAGGGCCCTCCTTGGAGAAGCGGACTCCTGAGGCTGCAGGTGCGGGCTGAGGAGCGGGAGATTGGCGGTGCCGTGGCTCCCACTCAGATTTATAGTTTTGCCTGGAGGGCCAAGAGCTGTGTTCGGTGTTTCCAAAGTCATGCTGAACTTTGGAAGACTGTGGACACAGAGCCCGGGCTGCAGAGCGGATCTCCGAAGTCCCTTAGCAGCAGAGTGCTTAAATGTGCTTTTACAGCGCACACGGGAGAGCCCGCCGAGAGCAGAGATCACTCACAGCCGGTGTGCCAGTGCCCAGAGCTTTAGGGCTTGTTTGCATTGGCGTTGCCAGTTTCCATCTTGTGTCTTTACGTACCCTCATCTGTGATTTTACAAGGTTTTTTACTGCCGCGCACTCAGGGTTTCCTCCCCCTGGGGCCGAGGTGCGGAGATGGGGGCTCACTGCCAAGCCCCGAGGCTGGCAGCTCCCCGGGATGGCTCTGTGATGCTGGGCTCTGTGTTTGGGCTCATGGAGGCTGGATTTACTGCTCTGCAGGGCTGTTCTGGTGCTCTGTTCCTGCAGGTTTTAAAGGCAACGAGAAAAGCTGCCGGTGATGCAACACTGTTTAATGATGCCATTTATGGTGGCTTTTTTATTTAGTTAGTGCAGGTGAAGAGCTCTGCAATCTTGCCTGTTCGTTAATATTGCACAGCATGTTTTATGCTTAATTATTTTGTATTCTGCAAACAAATGTTAAATTGAGACCTTAAGTTCTTCAAGAAAATCTGGGAATTCTTTGGATAAGATACTATTCCGGACAGGTATTTCAGAGGGAGTAATTTCCTCCTTTTTGTTTCAAGACTTCCTGAGGAAAGCAGCATTGTCAGGGAACTGGCTTTCTGCAGAATGCTTCTGCCTCCATGATGTGTCTCCAGTAATATTTTATTTATTCTAGCAAAGGGTGAAAGCTTCCCAGCTGATCAGCATGTTTAGGAGAGACTTGAGACCTGATTCTTGGTTCTTCAGCTTTCTGGTGAGTATTACCAGGGGTTTTTTATTATTATTATTTTATTCTGGGTATTTGAGATAATATTAATTTTTCTCTGAGTGTTTCAACACATCCTCTCCACCAGGTTGGTCTGTCTAGGAGTCTCCTTGCCTTTGCAGCCCTTGCCAAGAACCAGACTACTAAAGGTTAGTGTTTTTGTCAGCACTCTCTAAGTGCTTTACAAGCAATATCCAGCACAGAGAAAGAAAAGGTGTCTGCTGGAAACAAAGGTAAAGAAACTTTTTCTGTTATCCTGTTTTGTGCCTAAAATGCTGTTTGCAGAGCTGGTATTTGCCAGGCTGTTTGCTCAGCTGCTGCTCTGTGCCCCACTGCAACTCCAAACCAAACAGATTATTTTGTGCCTGTAAATTGCATCTGCAACTGCAGAAGCTGGGAGGAGCTGGGAAATGGGGACAAAGCAAGAAAAGGGTTTTTTACAAAACTGCTTTGAAGAAGTTTTTCTGAGGGCCATCCCTAGGCACAGCAGAGTGAGCTTTTCCTTTGTGCTGAGCCCAAAGGTGTGTGTGTCCCACAGGAGTGTGCCCAGCTCCAGCCCTGGGCCAGAGAGCAGAGTCACAGGCATCCCTCAGTACAGGTCCAGTGTAGTCTGAGCTTGTCTATCACACTGTGCCCACCAACCAGCCCGAGGGGGAGATGAGCTCCTGCCAGCAGCTCCTCCAAGATGCACGAGGCAGTGTTTTTAACAGCGGGCTGGAGAGGCTTTCTGTTGCCCCATGCTTTGTGTGTCTTTCTCCAGGTTTTGCTCCTGTCACAATTGAGACCCCAAGACACACGTATGAATATGTGGCCACTGCTCTGGACTGGTGGCAAGCTGACAGGTTCTGTGAGCAGCGCTTTGCTCAGCTGCTCCTTCAACCCCAGGACAGTGAGCAAGGCTCCTTCAGCAAACTGCTGCAGGCCCACCACATCAGAGGCTCTGTCTGGCTAAAGGAAAGGGACAGTGTCCTGCACCAAACAAAGAGGAGACGTGAGTATTGCTGGAGATGGGCTATTTAGAGATGTTTCCGTTCTGAAAAATATGACTGGAGAAGTTGTCCCTTATTTTTTTATTGTCACTTTATTGGCCTATGCTTCTTCCTTTCTGCTGACTGAAATTTCTCCTTCTAGGTGGCCACACTGTACCAGTCCTGGTGTTCAGAGACAAAACAGACACAAAATACGTGAAGGTGCTCTCTGACTTCCCTGCACTGCCTGCTGTCACAGCCTGTGCCCACCTCCAGTGGGACACCAGGACCCAGGAGATCGCTACCATCTTCTCCTACGCCGTGCCTGCTTTCATCAACGAGTTCCAGCTCCGTGGCTGTGTGGATGAGGAAGGCTTTGTTCGCTTTGCTCTCATAGTCCACGGGCACCATTCCCCTTACCTGCCCGTGTTCCGTGCGGATGGACAGTGGCATCACTTCTGCGTGACCTGGCAGCAGGAAAATGGCACCTGGGCCATCTATGCTGATGGGAAAAGGAGAGCGTCTGCCAGCGGTTTGTGTTCTGTGGGGCCATCTGCCCCCCAGGCCATCTTTGGCCAGGGGACCTTCATAATTGGGCAGGATCAAGATTCCCTGGGGGGCACCTTCAGGGCAAAGGAGTCCTTCAGTGGGAACATCACTGACTTGCACGTCTGGCAGAAAGTCCTCAGCACCGAGCAGATTGAGAAAGTTCGCTCGTGCTGGGTGCTAGAGCAAGACCTTGTTTTTGGTTGGAGCTCAAAGGCCCTGGAAGTGGAGAGCACTGTTCAGGCAGTGACCACACAGCTTCTTTGCCCAGGTATGTCTCAGTATCCTCGTGGCTGCTATCCTAGTTCTTAAGGCATAGCCCACAGCGTTTGTTGTACCAGGGCTTGTGGCTTGCTGCAGGAAAGGTGATACCTGCTGGGGATGGCGCGTCCCTGGGAGACCCTTCTGTCTGTGTGTGTTTCCACAGGGCCTGTTGAGGAATGCAGAGTTTTGGAAGTTGGCAGCAGTGGATTCAGTTATGCATCTTGTTTGCAAGCTTTGCCTTTCATCTGTCACTACAGCAAGGGTACAGCATCTGTTGGTTATTTATGCTTTGCTTCCACCGCACGCACTCCTGGAGGTCCTGCCTGGGGTGGTGGCCAGGGATGGGGAGGCCCCTGCTCTGGAGGGGTCTCATGCAAAACCCGCCAGGGTTGGCACCTTGCTGCTGCTGCCTGCACTCTGGCAGGGGATTTGGCTCTTCCCCAGCTGAGCAGTGGGGGTACACCTTCCATGGTTTCTGGGTACTGTGCTGTGAGTGCCTCCCAAGCCAGGCATTTCCAGATTCGTTGGCCAGGGGAGCATGGGGAGAGGCAGAAAAGGAGTGTGAAACTGTCTCTCCAGATGGGATCTTGTGCTAAAAATAAAATACAGCTGTGAAGTCTCCTTGTCCTGCCTGTCCTGCAGGCTTAGCCACCATCTGAGGACCGTTGCCCAGGCTTTGAACATGGCATGTGTTAACCATGCTGTTGGACACCACAGCAGTGGTTCTGGTTCTGGTTTGTCCCCAGATGCATACTGGCAACTGAAAAGAGCTCAGCTGGAGTCCAGTCACTCGCTCGCCAGCTGCGTGAACAGCCTTGCAGTGAGGACTGTGGTGAGTCCTGCAGCCCCAGCAGTGGCAACTGGCACCTGCAGCAGGCAGGAGCTGCTGGGGTGGAAGTGCTGGCACCTAGGGCTGTTTGAGTTCACTTTGCCAGCAGTTGTGCCTGGGACCTTTCCTGAGCTGCTGTTGGAGATTGTGACCAACACAGCTGTAACTCCTGCTGTGATCAAACAAGCAGTTGCTTCAGTTGCTTCAGATTGACTCACCTCACTGAGAAAGGGAGTCTGGACAAAAGATCCCTCTCTCCAGGATATTTCTGGTGTCCTGACGCCAGCAAGGGCATGCAGGGCATTGCCAGGGCACAGCTGATGATCAGGGAGAGATAGGGCTCTGCACTGAACTAAACCACTTTTTCCATGACAGATTCCTGACAGTGTTTTCATGATTGGTGTGCAAGACATGAACCTCTCTGAGGCTCTTGATGTTCTTGATATCTTGGCAACTGTTCTGAGAGAAGGAGAAGTGCCTGTGCTTGAGCCATCCGACCTCCTTGCAGTGCTTCAAATACTAAAGCAAATTTCACATATGGAAATCCAAGAGGGAGATGAGCTGGAGATGCTGGAGCAGTTGGGCCAGTATTTCATGGAAATAACTGAGTTAATTCTGGAAGAGCAGAATACTGGGACATGGTCATTGATCAGCCAGGTAATGGTGTCACCAGTCTGACTGCTGTGTGCCTCATCTGTTCATCCTTGGCCTGCTGCACACCCCCAGGCTGCTCACGCTGTCCATGCATGGTCACCTGCAGCCTCTGTGGCCACACTCCCGCATGTGAAAATGCTGCAAGCACGGGCACGGATGGAGCCTTTTCGTGGTGCTCTCATGGTGCAGTGCAGTTTCCTTGCTCCCTGCTGTCTGGGAGGGCAATGCCCTTCCCTCTCTGGTGTGCTGTGTTTTCTGTGGATGGGCTGCCAAGGAGCTGTTTGTCATCAGCCCCCTCACTGCTCAAAACACTGTCAGGCTTTGCATAAGGGATTTCCCTCATCCCACTCCTGTGAGGTTTTTCTCCATGCTCACGTGTGGTTGTTGTGCCTGGTGCAAGGTCCACGCTCTCCACCTGTCTCTGGAAGATGTGTAACAGTGTCTGGCCTGGCCAGTGCCCCAGGAACCAAGCCAGGGATTTCCAGAGATTAAAGGATGCTGAGCAGTTCAGAGTTTGCCTCATTGTTCACAGTTGCTCATGTCTCCATGGCCACAGTCACTCACAGCTTCTCAACAGTGGCACAACCCCAGCCCTGGCCTGGTGTAACTGGTGCAGCTGATAACCTGCTGAGGGAGAAGGGTGGGAGCTGTGCACTGCAGGGGTGGCACTTATGCATCCAGCACAGCAGGACCTCAAGCAATGGGGCCCCTCTTCTGCTGCCCTTCAGGTGCAGAGCCTATTTCTGGGTGAAACCTTTTCCAGGAAGAGCAGATGGTTCTACAGCTTTGCAAAAATCAGGAGTCAGGTCTAAAGGTCTTTCTTTCCAGAAGATCACTTAGTTATTTACTTCCATGCTGTTTTAATGGCTTTTTATGCAGAACAGCAAGTCTCCCTCATTGCCAGACTTGTCTCCTTGCTGAAGGAACTGGGAATATCCTTCAGTAAAGAAATCACAGAAAAGCAAAGCCAAAGCCTTGGATCCCAACTTCTCTTTTTTTCTGCCAAGGACCAAACATTTAAAGAAACTCTTGTGAGCTGAGGGAAGGGGGGACTGACAGTACAGGTGCTGATTTCCATCGCTCTGTCTCTGCTTGCAGGTTATCAGGGGGCCCATGGCTGTCGTCGAGCTCTGTGACAGAATGGTGTCACTCTTGGTCCCACTGCTGACCCCAGAGAGGACAAAGATCACAATCCAGCATGGGAATATTGGTGAGTGGCACTGGAGGGTATCTCACCAAGACCCAGATCAGTCACCCTGTCTGGTTCCCAGCCCAAATCCAATCCTGACTCCTCTCCTCCTCTGGCTCACCTCTTGCCAGCCCTGCAGCCTGCTTGCTTCCTATTCCCTCTGTGCAGTGTCATGGTGTGAGGGC
Organism: Cettia cetti; assembly: GCA_013401135.1. Lineage (NCBI taxonomy): Eukaryota > Metazoa > Chordata > Aves > Passeriformes > Sylviidae > Cettia > Cettia cetti. Next base: position 73,556 of record VZUI01021586.1, read on the forward strand.
ACCTCTCACTCTGTGGATTGCAGGAGTATTGTAGGAAACCTCTGGGCATGGGAGAAACTGAGCCCAGATGCCCAGGGTTTGCACAGAAAGGGATCTGTCTGCTGTTGCTGTAGCTCTTGGCTGGGATTATAGTGTCCTTGTGGTGCTTTGCTGTAGCAGTAGCTCTGAAGGAAGGCTGAAGCCTGGTTCAGCAGCTGATTTTACCCGTGCACAGGGATGGAGGTGAGGGAGCTGGAGCTGAGCGAGCAGGAGCTGAGTGGTGAGGCATACGTGGTCCAGACCCCTGAGAAAGGCAGGCACGACCTCATCGAAGTTCCTGCAGAAGAAATGCAAAGGCTGAAATCCAGAGGTTTGTTCTGTCACCTGAGCTTCCCCTGGTATTTCTGCATCGCCTTCCTTAGTGGCACAAACTGTTTACCTTGCCTGTGTGAGGTCTGCAGGAGTGTGGGGAGGGGATGCCCTTGGTGAAAAGGAGATGGGCTGTGAGGGAGAGATTCTGTACAGCCCCTCTAGGGACACAGCTTGGAGCTGAGGGTGTTCTGGAGCCCCAGTATCACCCTGCAGATGATGACAGTGGTGTCCAGCCCTGCCCTGTGTTCTGTACCTGTCCTGTGCTCTGTCCCCCCAGGTCTCCACAGAGTCACAGTGAAGAACATGTGGTTTGGCTACGGCTCCCTGCAGCGTGGCCTGTCCAGCAGTGGCACCAGTGCTGTGTCCCAGGACATGGCTGCCTCTGATGGGGGACAGAAGTGAGTGAAAAAGAGACCCCCGCACCCCAGGGCTGCCCTCAGCACCGCAGAAGAGCCCATTTTCAAATCTGCATTGAGTTGGTGCCTCGATGTTGGGGTCACCCGCATCCCCATCCATCTCTGCGGGGCTGCCTGTGCACTGAGATGCCCCGTGGGGTTTCCTGCGTGCCTCTGGTTCCCGACGTTACCAGCTCTGCTGGGGTGGCAGGGAACAGAGCCCACAGCGGCTGCTGCAGGGTCCCCTCTGGCTGGGCAGGAGGTGTCCCTGATGGTGGCTCTGGGAGCGGGAGGCCGGGCCCGCTGCGCTCCTGGAGCTCCGAACACTAGGTGGGGATGGCCGCCCGCACATCCCGCACACGCGGCGCCCGCTCAGCCCTTGGGCTGCACAGCTGAAACCCTCGGGATGCTCCCGAGCCCGTCCCCGGTGTCGGGGCAGTGCTGGGGTTTTGCCAGGTCCGTTCTGCCCCGTGCCCCGGCCCTTGGCGCTCCAGCAGCGACCCGGATCTCTCCAGCTGTCCTGTACGCTGGGAGTGCCGTGTTCTGAGCACGTCCTGAGCTTCCCGTGCCTGTGAGCAGCGTCCTTTCCCTGGCAGGTACCTGAGCACCACGGTGGGCACAGCCGTGATCTCCTCCACGCTGCTCAGTGACTACCGGGAGATCAGCACGTCCGTGCGCTACCGCCTGCAGCACCGCGTCCAGGTACCGGCAGAGGGGCTGTGCCCCCACACCCCTGCCAGCAGCACCACACGGCCTGACACAGCTGGCCACAGCCCCCCAGAGCTCTGGGATTCGGGCTGTGCCTTGACTCCTGTCCCTGGGGAGGTGTTTGTCCTGTGCTGTTACGGCCAAGTGAGTGACCTGCACACCCCCGTGTGTGCGTGGCTGTGTGACCTCTCCTCTCCCCTCTCTGCCTGCAGGACCTGCCCAACACTCTGGTGGGGCCCATCTGTGCCTTCTGGAACTTCAGCCTCAGGTGCCTTGTTTCAGTTCGGGTCCCCAGATTTATGAGCTTTTTATTTCCACTGGAAAAACAAATATCTCAATAGAAATGTAATGGTAAGAGTAGAGATCTGGAATTTTTTGCCTCCTTTGCATGCTGACATCCTCTGTCTGCTGGAGCAGAATGCTTTCCTGGGAAGATTTCCTTTGGAGAAGTCATTCACAAGCAAGTGACCTTTCATGAGGTATATACAACTCAAATGGAAAGCCCTAGTTAATTATGATTGTTGCCTGTGACAAAGAAGAGTTAGTCCAAGATACGTGCCCCAAAGACATGCAGGACTCCCAGCCTCATAAATCCTGCCTGGCACTGGGATGTGTTTTTGCTGAATGTCACTGTGGTGAGAACACTGAGGCTGTGATATATTATGGATTGGTAATTAAATCATTCAAGTGAAAAAAACCTCCTTAGAGTCGCAGACTTGTAGCAGGCATGGATCAAGTTGGGAAAGGTGGGAAGGGCATGATTTTGGCAACAGCTGGTTATTGTCCAAAGGGTCCCAGCAGCCCTGCTCTGATCCTGACCTTCCTGTGGTACTGGGGAGGCTCAGGGGGCAGTGGGGACAGAGCTGCAGCCGTGGTCCCTGCCCAGGGAATTCAGATGGGACCATTGCTGGCTGAGACAGGCTTGTCCTGAGGACCCAGAGCCCAGTGGCACCACACTGGGTTTGTGGCAGGCTGAGCTGGTGGGCAGAGTCAGACACAGCCAGCCCAGTGCTGCTCCCAGTGAAGGGGCTGTACAGGGAGCTCTTCTCAGAGCTGTGCAGTAGCTGGGTTCTGCTTGAAGCTGTGTTGGCTGGACTCCACTCTTCAGTGCACACATTGACACCAGGTCTATTTTCATTGCGTGCCTGCTGGATGAGGCAAAGCTGCTGAGACAAAGGGTGAACCAAAGGGAAGTCCACATGAAGACCTGTTTCTGATATCCTCATCTTCCTCCTCTAGACTCTGCTTTTTCTGGGAAAATGAAATTCCCATCATGCCCTGGCTTTCTGTGGAAGTGAAAGGTAATTTTCATGTGTTTTCTCTGTTTTTGCTGTATGTTAGCCCAGATGCTGGTGGGATGTGGTCCACAGCTGGCTGCTCTGTGGTGATGTCTCTCCCAGACTCCACTACCTGTTTTTGCAACCACACCACGAATTTTGCCATCCTGCTGCAAGTGTATGAGCAGGAGGTATGTGGGGAGCCTGTCTCAGCTGCTGTGGGGTGGATGCTGGACTGCCAGCTGGTGTGGTTAACCCCTGAGGGATTTGTGTCTTCTGTTGTTTCGTGTCTGGAACAGAGGACCACCAAGGAGGAGTTCACACTGCAGACTCTGACTTTTGTTGGATGTGGAGTTTCCTTCTGTGCCCTGATAGTCACCTTCATTTTGTTCTTGGTAGTTCGGTAAGAAAAGCCTGGACAGTTGTAACCTTCTCTGCATATTCTACTTGATCTTTTACTTCAGAGCCTTTCTCAAAGTGTCCTTTGTCAGCATGGGGTGGTGCAGGTGTGTGGGGAGAGGTGGAGGCTGCCCTGTGGTCCGTGGCACAGGGGAGTGGTTGTTGTTGGCTGGAGAGGGGCTCAGCCCTGGTTGTTTCTCTGGAGATGCTCACTGATCTGTGCACACACCAAGGTGTCAGTGGGAAGACTTTTATCAATTGCTAACGATGTTTACTATAAAAGCTGCTCTTCTAGAATTAAGTTTTATAAAATAAATGGACCAAGGACTATTTCTTTGATTGCCAACCCTTCTGTGTCACTTGGCAAGCACAGAGATCTGCCTTGTGAGCATGGCAGTGGCTCCCTCCACTCCCCCTCACTGCCTGCTCCCTGAGCTGTGGCCAAGGGCTGAGCAGCTGTATCCAAGGGTCCCCAGCACCAAGTGCTTGCACAGCAGGGCTGTCCTCTCTGCCCCTTAGACTGTCACCTTTGCAGAGAGTGGTAGAGACCACGAGTTGCCCAGACAGGCCTGGACTGCGTGAGAGGACAGGGAGGCCCCTTTTGTCTGGCTGCAGCTCAGGGCTCCCTCTCTCCCTCCCCAGAGTCCCCAAGAGTGAACGAACAACTGTGCACAAGAACCTGATCTTTGCACTGGCTGCAGGAGAAGCTCTGCTCATGTTCAGTGAGTTTGCCAAGACCAACCAGGTGAGCCCCCCAGGAATGTCCCACTCAGCCCCTGTGACCAGGCTCCAGTGTCACTGTCAGAGCAAGAGAAGTACAAATCCTCTTATTAATTACCTCTAACTGGCATCTAGGGTAGAATTGTGTCTCTGTTTGGAGATGCACATATATACGTTGTGCAGTTGTGGTTTCTGTCCTCTCCAGGTGCTGTGTTTCATGGTCACTGCCTTCCTGCATCTCTTCTTCATGGCAGCCTTCTCATGGATGCTGGTAGAGGGGCTTCTCCTCTGGAGCAAAGTGGTAGCAGTCAACATGAGTGAAGACAGGAGAATGAAGTTCTACTATGTGACAGGCTGGGGTATCTGCACATTCCTCTGCCTTGGGTCCTCAGGAAAAGATTCTTTTTCTTTTCTAGTGAAAGTTTTAATAGGAGACATACGCAATTATTTATTGAATTGAATATGAGAGCTGGGTGCCAGTGCCCTGCAGAGGCTCTCTTGAATTATTTGTCAAATTTCTAGTCTTAGAGTATAAGTTAAGCAGCATTTCTGTTATATTTATAAATCCAGGAGTTCATTAAAAAAAAATGGAGGAGATTTATGGTAAGTTCTTATTCTTGGAGAGAATCACTATTGTCTGATAGTAATTAAATATAAATGTGTTCCTCACTAAACACCTTTTATTCTGAGGGAGCCCTTTAGGGACATAGAATTGTTTGAATCACCCGAGTTTTGTGTCAAAGAGGAGCCTCTTTAGGGATGTGCTGCTCAAAGGTACATACCTAGTTGGACACTGGGCAACTGCTTCAAGTGTTTTGGATTGGTTTATGGCTCTGATTGTCCATTTTGTTAAAAAAGCAATCTGAGGAATAAATTGCTTTGGTCAGGACTCAGGACTTGGAATGCTTTATACCTCAGAGAAAGATGCTGACAGCTTGTAAATCTGGCTGTGTTGAGCCAGGACAGATTTCAGCTGCAGAGAATTGATGTTGCTCATGGGGTTTTGGAGGCTCACGCTGAAGTCTGTCTGGTCAGGGGGAGTTTGAAACAATTTTCTGGTGCTCAGTGCCCTGCATGGGGCATCTCTGCTCTTCCCAGGGTTTAACCTGTGGGTTTTTCTGCAGGGCTTCCAGTCCTTATTGTGGGGGTGACCCTTGCAACTTCCTTTAACAAGTATGTGGCAGCCAACCATTGCTGGCTGAGCGTGCAGACCAACGTCATCTGGGCCTTCGTGGGGCCTGTGCTCTGCATCCTGGCTGTAAGTGCCAAACCCTGCTGGGAACATGGGAGTCCTTTGGGTCTGGTCCCAGAAAAGCAATGCAGAGTCAGGGGTGCAGCTCATTTTGCCTGCTGCTTTTATAGGAAAACTGTTGTTTTACTATATATAGGCTTCTACAACAGAAATAAATTGCTTTAATCAAAAATGCTTTTTGATAGGAAAAAAGTGCTTTAAGAAAATTTTGCTAGCCAGTTCTTGGTTGGCTGTTCATTAGGACCTTGGTGTGTGACAGTGCCTTAGCTAAAGGTCTGATTTTAGTACAGGAACATCTACATCCTTGAAATATCATTATACAAAACACAGCAGCAGAAAAAGTTTATGGGGTCCAGAATAGACCTTTAACAGGGAAGACATTCTCTAGGAGAAGTTTTGGGATAAGTTTCCTAGATTTCATACACGTGTAGATAGCTCTGTGAAGTCTTTTGATTTCATTGCTTTCTTGGTGGTGATATTTGTCCCCAAGTTCTGACAGAAAAGTCTCAGAAAAGCCTCACCCCCTGGAGCTGGGGCTCCAGGGTGAGTGGTCTCTCAGTGAGCCCAGCAGCTGTGCCCTGGCAGGTGAACACCTTTGTGCTGCTCCGTGTGGTGATGGTGACCGTGGCCAGTGCTCGCAGGAGGTCGAAGATGCTGACGCCCAACAGCAGCCTGGAGAACCAGATTGGAACACAGATCTGGTGAGAAGGAAGGGCCTGGATCTCCCAGCTGTGGCTGCTCTGGGTGTGAAATATGTGAGGTGGTGTTAGATACATGGAAGAAATCCTTTCCAGTGAAGCTGGTGAGGCACTGGCACAGGCTGCCCAGAGAAGCTTGGCCAAGTGAAGGGCAGTGAGCTGTGAGAGCCAGAGCAGAAGGGGCAGAGGGGATCCCCTTCCCCAGGGTAATTGTGTCTCACCCAAAGACAGTCTCTAATCCCAGCTGAGAAGCCCAGCCAGCACTTTCAGCTTTGGGAGCCAGTGCTGGTCTCCATCTGCACTCACACTCCTAAACCTCACCCCTTTAGGATGGGAGACCCTTGTTGGGATGGGAGACCCTTGGCAGTGCCTGCAGAAATCCAAGCTTGGGACTTGGTGGGTTGAAAGTAAGGCTGGTGGGGGCTACACACACAGGGGAAGAGGCAGTGGGGACTTCTGTAATCAGTCAATACTGAGAGACCTCTAAAAAACTGCTGCCTGAGTCATTACTTTATCATGCTCTGTGAATTTTTATTGTTGTTAGCTGGCGCCGGATACCTCTGCTAGACATGCATTGTTCCCCTGTAGCATAAATAAATTTTCCCAAATTTACAGAAGCACAAAGATAGGGCATTGCTGGAGGGCAGGGTGACATCCATGTGCAAATAAAACAAATAGAGAAACCCTCCTTGTAGCAGAAATTGGGGGGAAAATAGCTGTTTTCTCATGGCTGATGACGTCAAAAAGCTCCCTTCTTGCTAACTTGCAGTGATAAATGAAGAGCAGGGCTGGCACACTGGGATCTGGGAGGTGAAATATTTGGTTTTTTCTGTCTTAACTTATTTTGTTTGCAGAGAAATTTGCTCCACAGCTACTGTCTTGGTAATGTTTCATCTCTGAAAAGTGCCCGGGTAACCCTGAGCTCTTCCTCCTGCCAGGGCCACGGCCAAACCCGTCCTGGTGCTGCTGCCCGTGCTGGGGCTCACCTGGGTCTGTGGGGTCCTCGTCCACCTCAGCATCATTTGGGCCTATGTCTTCATTGTGCTGAACTCCTTTCAGGTGAGTCCTGCACCACGTGGGTCCCCAGGTCACAGCCAGGCAGGCACCTGCAGTTTCCTGTGCTTCAGTGCCCTCTACCTGTCCTTGTAGCCAGGGACACTTTAGCTCTGAAGCCAGCCCAGCTTTCCCAAGCCACTGGGCTGTTTTGTCTGAGGAAAGTCGTTTCATCCTTCCAAGATACAAAATATAACTCTGGAGACCTTGTACATCTAATGGCCCTCAGCACCAGTGTCTGGCAGTGTCCTGCTGGTGCCCCAGGTTTCCAGTTCAAATCTTGTTCCTTGTGTTAGTTTTTCTCACATCAGTGTGGTGATTCAATTCAAAATGGCAATTACAAACTCATTAGAGTTTTTATTTGCTCGTATAATGGGTGATTAAGATGGTACCTGTGCAGTCAAATGGGGCAGACATCCCTGCTGCTGTTTGCATCCGGGAAATGAGCTTCTTTCCTGCAGGACAGGGCTGGGCCCTGGGTGCCACTGACCCTGTTAGAGCAGGGCTGGTGGTGGAGAGCCTGTCAAAGGTCACATCCAGCAACATCCAGCATGCCTGACTGCTGCTGGGATGGTGTGTTCCAGGATGGGTGTTTTCCATCTGGCTGCTGTTCAGACATTCTGAGAGGTTGTGACCCCTGTGAACAGTACAGGCAGAGCCACCTTCCCCTTGCCTGGAGTTCAGCCTTACTGAGGGACACTGGGGAAGAACTGAGAATCAAGGGCTGCAAACCTTCACCTCTGAAATCCATGCTGTCTGCAGCCATGCAACTGCTCCCCAGGGATGCTCCCAGTGCCCAGTGACAGCTGTACTGGAAGTGTTTGGTGTGCCAGCTTTTGTGGGCTGGTGATCAGAGCCTTGCTTGGGACAGCTGGACACTCGGGGCTGTTTCTAGTTTTGACTGGCTAACTTTGTGTGGATCATATTATCTCCTTCAGACTCTTCATTCCTCTTCATCCCCCGGCTACATTTGGAAGGCTTTTTGCTTGTCCTGGTATCTTCCAGGGCCATGGCTGTGACTGCCTTTATTGCAGTCCTGTTGTTATTGAGTTAGTGTTAACAGGGAATCCTGGAGGGCAGAAAATAACATCGTTACCTGGTGCATAAAGCAACGCTTAATATTTACTTCTGAGTTTACTGTTTTCATCAAAAGACTTTAAAGCTGTAACCAGCCTGTATGTGGTTAAGAGAGCAAAGCAAATTGTGGAAATCACAGCAGCCAGGAGTGCTCAGTTCTGCACCAAGCTGGGACTGTTCCCAGGACCTCGGGATATCTGGAACTCAGGGACACATGGCGACAAAAACTCCTGGAACATGTGCTTGCCACCTGCGAATCAAAGCATCAGCAGAGCCTTGCAAACCTTGAGAGAAGGCAGCTGTAGATGGAGCTAGAGAAGCACTGAACACCCCTGAACACCCCTGAACACCGCGGCTCCCAGCACGGTCCTGAGGGGAAGGTGGAGATCCCAGCTGGCAGGTGGGAGCAGGGAGCAGGCTGAGGGGCACAGCTGGCTCAGAGCAGCCCTGGGCTGAGGCTGTGCCTGCCCCACAGGTGCCCAAGGGGACTCCCTGGACGGTCCCAGCTCTTGGCACTGCACATTCAGGGTCCCTTGCCCAGTGCTTGAGGACAAATCCTACTCCCGGGGATCCAAGTCAAGGGAGCAACTGGGCACTGCCCTCCAAACCACTGGGATTAGAGAGTTTTCCACCCCCATCTCCCATCTTTCGTTTCAACAGGAATTTGCTCCTGCAGTAGCTCGTGCTTGCGGAGCAGCCGTGTGTGTGGTGCTTCCCTCTGGCACACTTGGCTGTTTCCAGCACAGCACTGGCCCAGCTCTGCAAGGGTGAATACAGGCACTATCACCACGTGCACAGGATGGGTGGCTGCCCAGGGCTGTTGTGTGGCTGCTCTGTGGCTGCCCAGGGCTGTTGTGTGGCTGCCCAGGGCTGTTGTGTGGCTGCCCAGGGCTGTTGTGTGGCTGCCCAGGGCTGTTGTGTGGCTGCCCAGGGCTGTTGTGTGGCTGGCGCTGCTCCAGCAGCCGGGTGCTGCTCACGCACATCCGTCGGGCTCCGGTGGGAGGTTCCAAGGCCAGACAAGGGCTGCCCTTCCCCATCGCCCCTCTTAAGGACGCCGGGAAGATGGCAGGAGGCCTGCCTTAATGATAATCCAACAGCATCAGTTCTTCATGTCTCCCCATGCCATGCTTGGGTTACTGAGCAGGAGAGAACTGCAGGCTCAGAGCTGTGTGAACAGACATGAATGTGCTGTACTCTTTTGCCTCTGTCCCTTCATTACCAAGTTCAGAACAATCTGCAGATTGCCCCCAAGGAGAAATAAATGCTGGGGAGAGGCTGCAGAGTTGAGAGAAAGCCATCCTGTCCTGTGGATCACTTGGAATTCCCTTTGAGGCCAGTGTTTCTTCACGTGTGGGTCCTGTGCAGTTGTTCTGTTGCTGGGTTGGTTTTTTTTGTTTGACTGCTTTCTGTTTGACTGCAGAAGCCCAAGCCTGTCTTCAAGGCTGCTCTGTGTGTTGGCACCAAACGTGACAACCCCTTCTCCAGCCAGGCAAGGCAGGAACCCAGACAGGGACTGAACAGCAAGAGGGAGCCTGTGGTGCTGTGGGGCAGGAGCAGGGGCAGGAGCAGGGGTGGAAATGCAGGCAGGAGCAGGGGCAGGAGCAGGGGTGGAAGTGCAGGCAGGGGGGGCTCCCCCAGAGCTGCATCTCCGCTCCCGCCCACTGCTGCAGCTGGGCCTCCTCTCCCTCCTTGCTCTCCTCCCCGCCGACCTCTCTGCTCCCCCCTCCCCACGCTCATCCAGAATGATTCTTTCAAGGAAGACCTGCCTTGGAAGCCTGGCCAGAAATCTGGTCTGGGGGAGTGACCAGCATTGCTGGCTGAAGGACAGGTCAGGGCACGGTGCCAGGGGGCTGCTGCCATTGCGCCTGCCAAGAGCTCGCAGATGAGAGCAAGGCTCGTTGAAGACAAGATGAATTGCATCTCTTGCTGCAGCTGATTTATCTAGCTGCGATAACAAAACACCCCACAGATATAACATAAATCTGGTGGGCCAGCTAGGGCTGCTTTAAGGGCAGAATGGTCGGTCTGGAGCTGTAATTAGCCCCAGGCTGTGGCCCCCAGGCAATGCTCGCTCTGGGCCTGGCCGGGCACTCTCCCTGGGCACATCCCTCTCACAGCTGTGCCCTGTGGTGGCTGAGGTGCCACTGCCCACTGCTCCTCAGCATGTGAGAGCAGCAGGCTCTGTGCACAGCCTGGTCTCAGGTGTGGGAGGTCCTTCCTGCCTGGCTGTCCCTGGCTGTGCTGTGCCCACCATCTGTGCCAGTCTCACCCATCCCAGTGCTCCTCGAGCCCCTTGGCTCCATGCAGAGGAGCACAAACCAGCCTTGGCTCTCTGACCCTTCCTCTGCTCTCTCCCCTGCAGGGCCTGTACATATTCCTGGTCTACGCAATCTATAACAGTGAGGTAAGGGGTGCTTGGCTGGATTCTGTCACAGCAGCCACAGGGTGTTGGCACCTGGGGGGAGCTGGGTTCTGGCAGCTGCAAAGGCAGCACAGCCCCACTGTGCTTCTGGAACTGTGGCTGCTTTTTATCCATGACTCACTGGAGCATCTCCAGCTGTGCTAGAGCTGCTGTGGCCCTCTCTCATGTCCTTGCTCTGCTCCAGGTGAGGAATGCCATCCAGAGGATGAAGGACAAGAAGAAAGCCCTCTCATTCACAGTAAGTTGGAAGGAATCCCTGCTGTCCCTTCATCCATCAGCCACCCACCAGAGGAGGGTCCCAGCTGCACCGTGAGTCTGCTTTGAGGAGATGATGATGGAAAGAAACCTTGTTTTTTTTACTTTTGTCCCTCTTCTTTGCAGTCTTGTTGGACAACACACACCCAAAGATAGCCTGCCCCCTTTAGCCTGCTCTGCCAGGGTGGGATGGTAGCCAAAGCAGTGCTGATGAAATAGATTTTTGTAGTTGGATCTGGAGGTAGCAAAGACTTGTTGCAATTTTCACTGTCCTGTATCTCTTCCCTGTCATTACAGAACTGCTCTCATCCCATCAACTACTTGTCCAGCCCGAGAAACACGACCTCCTGGGAGATGGGGAAGCTGAGTCCTGCAGCTGGGAGTGCCCTGCCAAGCCCTGTGCAGAAAGACCCTCCAGTGAAGAGCATCACCAACAAAGGTAAGAGGATTGTTTTTGCTGTTAGCCCAGGCTGGGTGGTGACACCACAGTAAAACATTATTCCCAAGACTTGAATTTTATTGCACTGGCACTGGATTAATTCCTTTGCACGCTGTGGCTGTGTGAGCACGTGGTCTGGTGCTGCTGCTGAAGGGGAAGGCAAAGTCCTCATGCCTGTGGGTCTCAGAGGGGTCAGGTCCATGGCTGCAGCCTGCCTGGCTGTGGGCAGCATGTCAGGCAGCATTGCATTCTCCTGAGGAAAAAATCCACATTAGTGTCTTAAAATTAATTTTCTGGAGGAGAGACAAAGGTGACAGTAGAAAATTGGGATTTTGGCTTAGGGGAAAAAAGGTTTTGCATTCTCCAAACAGCTTGTGGGTGCAGTGATGCAGAAAACCCATTTGGTCCCTTTGCTTCAGTGGGGGACACAAAGCACCGAGTTCTTGGGAAAGCATGAATATTTCTGTTCTCTGGTCTGTGAACTCATTGTGCTGCTTCACCCTTTAGGAAACTTTGGAGGCAAAATTCCCATGGGAATTTCATCAATTATGTCACCCGAGAGACCGGTATGTAACATCTTCTGTTATTCTTCCTCCTTCAGCCCACCCAGAGCACAGCAGCTGTGTGGGGACACCCCCGAGCCTGGGCAGGGGGGACAACAGGGCAGGGCACCTTTCCAGGGTGGGAGAGGAGGTGGTCCCAGAACAGTGGAATTCCAAGGCAAAGGCTCCCCCTGAGCCCATGGGGAAGCAGCCCTGCTGCCACACCAGGAGGGTGCTTACAGCAGGGCCTACAGGAACCTGAGGTGCTGCTGAATTCCAACCATAAAGCCCCAGACTGAGGCTGGTATGGATCAAACAGGAGACTTTCCCAAGGACAGCAAATCAAATCAGGCAGTGGGGCAGGTGCCATGGGCAGGCTCATCTCTCCCAGGAGAGCTGTGCTGCCTGCATCAGGATGGAGAGCTCAGCAAGGCACTGCCTAAAGCAGGGAACTATTTAAATTTGACTACTCTGCTCCCACTTCCATCTCCTGCTATTGAAATGATCATCAATCCTTGTGCACTTGACATACAAGTGCTGTAATTTTCTCAGATTAAAATCCAACACTACTTTCATGAGTCTCTCACTGAAGGATCTCTCTTTCCCTCTCTAATATTTATCCTTTGAAAACCTATGTCACAGAGACAGCTCTTATTTATCCAATAGATAACACTTCTATAGCTGGCATATCGTTCTAAAGCCACTCAGTAAAATAAATCCATATTTCCATCTCTCATGATTTATATTGTGTTTAACACTGCAGCACCAGGCCCCTTGTGCTGAACAGCACCAGGACTGACTCGCAGGTGATGCTTTTCTCACCAGCCAGGTGCTGGCTGTGTGAACCAGGGTCAGGGCTAAGCTCCTGGCACCAGATATGGGACGTGGGCCACAGGGATTAGCCCAAGGACCCGAGTTCCCTAAGGCAGGGGCATTAGGAGGCAGCAGATCCCCTAAATGCCAAGGCCGTGGCATTTCTGAGTAGGCAAAGACAAAAAGTGCTTCCCTCTGTGTGAGGGTCACTGAGGGCTTTGCTGTATCTTTGCTGCATAAACACTTAAAATGACAAAACACTGAGCGACTGAAGATACAAACACAGACAAGATGTTCTTTGTGTTTCAGCTTTTTAAAATGTTGTTTGGTGATCTTTGTTGTTGTTGGACTGGGAGTAGGAATTTCACATCTCCCGGAGCATTAACCATCCTTTAAGCTCGGAGTGCAGACTGTGTAGGTTCTTCCCACCACAGCACAGGGGTGCTCCCATCCTTCCCTGGATTCTCCTGTGGTCTCCAGCATGGTGTCCAGCCTGGTGGGTGACCATGGGGCTGGAAGGGTCCCCAGAGTGGGTGTTTGGGGCAGGGTGACAGCTCCCCAGTGCTGAGAGGTGCAGCTGTGTCTGGGGACACTCTGCCAGGTGCCCGTCCCTCGGGGCTGGGATGAAGGCTCTGGTTCCCAGGCTGTGCAGCAGCCCCGTGCTGGGACAGTGGCTGGTTGGGTTCTGGGGAGCCCTGCCTGGCCCCAGGGAGTGTGTTGGGCAGCAAAGCCATCAGACCCATACTCTGCTAACATGCTCTCCCCTCTTTCAGGCCATAGAGCTGACAGCCTTCAAATGCTCAGGTAACATTTGCCTACATCATGTTCTGTAGTTTTTGTTGCTGCTGATGCTCGTTCCTGTGGCTGTGTGCTGGAGGGCTGCCCAGAGGGCAGCTGCTTTCTGCTCAGGCTTCAGGAATCTTTGTTTCCAGACTGCCCTGATGGGTCCTGTCCTGGCCAGGCTGTGGGAAATCTGTGTCTGCTGAGCAGATGAGGGAGAGCTGGGTGCTGTGGAGCCCCAGCAACTCTGCCAGTGGCACTGCCTTTCCTTGTCTCAGCCAAAGGTCCCATCTCAGGGCACCTGCCTGGTTTCTCCCCACGCCTCTGCACCTTTCCTGCTGCCCATCCTTGTCTGCTCCAGCTGCTGGCCCTGCTTTGCTGGCAGAGCTGGGGGTCACAGGCATGGGCAGGCAGCAGAGGGGCCCTGCAGGTTCCTGGTGCTCTGCCTGCCCCCAGCCCCACTGCTCTGTGGGGTGCAGCAGGGACTGGCATCCCTTGCTGCTGGGCTGCTTCCAGGGGGGCAGCAGCTCCTTCTCCCTGGGCTGTTTCAAACCAGCAGCTGTGGCAGAAAGCACTGGTGGGTGCTGGGAGTGTCATGATCCCAAAGAAGGGAAGCTGGGGAAGGTGGGGTGTTCAGACAGGGCTGGATTTATGAGCTTAAAAGCAGCCATTTAGCTTCTTCTGTTTCAGGTTGTAGAAAGGCCAATGTCACTATGGAGGTGGGTAGAATTAAAACCAGAAATCCCTCCTAAGCCCCAGGCCTCTGCTGGATGGCAGCTCCCTGCTACCTCCTCAGCCTCCCAGCCTGCCTTTGCTCAAGTCCCCAGCTCCTCAAAATACAAATGGAACATATTTTGCTTTATTTTCTTTAACAGCCACTGCTGGGTACCCCCAGTGCAGCTTCTGGATGGGCACCCTCAGGCAGGCAGTGCAGTGGGGACACACCAGGGGTGGAGTGATCATATTTTTCCATGCATTGTGACATTTTCTTTTTTCAAGGCAAGCAGTGCATGAGCAAGTTTCTTATTTTGCTCCACATGAAATGTCTAAGCAGGGCATCCTCAGACTGTTCTCAAGATGATGCCACCCAGAAGCAGGGCAGCTTTCCTCCCCACACTGGACAGTGAGAAAGGCAGAGATGGTGGCACCCAGAGTAGCTGTGCAGCAGCATTTTGGGCATAGGAGTGGGGTCTCAGAGGCAGCAAGGCCTGCACCCAGCACAGGCATTTGTGCTCTGTCCACCCACCCTCACCTTCCTCTGCATAACCCACGAGTGTTATTAAACTCCAGCTGTGCAAAGCCGTGGGTTGTGTAGTTTGGTTCTATTTTCTCAGGTGAGCCCTCAGTGTGTTTTTAAAAGCCCAGCTCTGCACAGAGGGTGATGGAATGCCAGGTTGGGCTCGGTGCCATGGGAGGGGCCAGGGGTGGAAGGAAAGCTGTGCATGGCCACCCTCCCTGAGAGCCCCCCAGGCTGCCCCCGTGGCTGGGCAGTCCTTGAGCCTGGGGTGAACGAGAGGATCTTGAACCAGAAGAGCTCTCCTGTCACACTTGTGTTTGTGCAGCGGCACTGCGCCGGTGCCTGCTCCGGGCTCAGCCACAAGTGCCTGCAGCCATTAAAGCAGAGAATAAAAGGCTGTAATGCCCAGCTGCAGGGGTGCTGGGGGACCCCAGGGCAGCTCAGCCTCACACAGGCGTGTGCCTTCACATTCTGCTCACGGAGCAAAGCACTGCAGAGCTCCTGGGTGCCAGAATGGGGACAGATCATTCCGGCACAGGCACTGTCCCCTCTTCTATTTGTTGTCTCCCAAATAGTTTAATGAAAAGAGAGATGTTTAGCCCCAGACATCTTTATTTGAGAGCTGCCAGACAGCTGATGAAAATGGTGCTGCTGCCAGCAGGAGCTGTGGCAGAGAACTAGGAGAAGCCCCTGTCTCTCCCAGGAAAGCTGTGCTGGATCTGGGATGGGGTCCAGCACTTCTCTGCTCCAGGGCCTCAGCCACGCTCCTGTGAGAACTCTGGGTGTTGCACTGGCTCCAGGTGCAAGAGGCAGACAGTGGGTCCATGGGGAAGTGGGATGGGTGAGGATGAGGGTGGATAAAATCCAGGCAAATGCCAGGCCAGAACCAGAGAGCAGGGAATTTTGCAGCATGGTTGTGGCAAGAGCCTCCCCCCAAAAAGGCTCAGTCCCCGGAGCAGTTGTGCAGTAATGAGCTCCAGCCCAGCTGCAGGGAGCTGCACTGTGCAGCCAGCCCTGCCTGCCTTCGTTACACACTTTGTGTGAGCAGGGCATGGCTGGGGCGGTTCTCATATTTGCACAAACAATAAGTCCCATCTTCCTTCTCTTGGCAAACAAGGGCTCCAAGAGGCCTCCACATCCTCCATCTCCTCAAGTGATGGCTGCTTTGTTTCCCCATGATAATTTCATTATTCTGTTTGAATACATTTATATGTTGCTAAGCCACACATAGCAACATGGATCTTGTCTCCACAGCCCAGCCTTCCTCTGATCGATACTGAGTAATTCTGCACTCTCACCATGCTGTGTTACATAAGCTTGGTTTGAAATAATAAGGAATTAGTGAGTCTTTGGGATTCAAAGCCAGAAAAGCTCCTGAGTGTCACGGGGAGAAATGCAGACCCCATCCATGCCAGCCCTGCTGGGCTGAGTGTGCCATGGCCCTCCCTGAGGGGTCCCTTGTGTACGCTGTGGAGGAGATGCAGCCCACGGGCCACTGGTGCTTCCTGCCATGGCAGAGCTGTTGTTTTCCTTAAATCCCATTTAAAGCTCATTGTTCCATGCTCTCGGCACTGGGTGCTGTGTTTAGGGGTGACTGACCAGGGGAGAAGAGGTTTCCCTACAGCCATGGCCCTGTGCAAGAGGCTGCTGTGGCTCCCTGTCACAAGGACCATGTTTCAGAGACCCCCAAAGGGACAGGGGGGTCTCTGGGATGGCAGAGCTGTACCAGGACAGAGCTGAGGGTACACCACCTGCACCCTCAGCTCTGTCCTGCAGCAGGTTGGTGCTGTGGGATCCCACCAGTTCTCCCACTGCCCTGGGAGGGAGCCCTCCCCTCCTCTGCTGCCAGCAGAGCTGAGATCTTCTCTCTTTTGCTTTAGGTTTCTGAGAAGTTTCTGGATGATGAGCCTGCAATGCAGAGGGTCCTCCAGCAGGAAGGATGGCAGGTCAGAGGAGCTGGCTTCCCTTGGAGAGCTTCCAGCCTGGGCAGAGCTGTCACTCTGCACTCCCTCCCAGCACCACGTGCCCCCAAACCAAGGCAGGGGCAGTGTGGGGTCTCCTGGGGCTGTGTCTGCTGCTGACTGCCCTGCTCCTCTCCAGGGTGGGTGCTCCACAGGCAGCTCCTTGTGCTCTGGGGTCCCCACGGCTCCTGCAGCCTCTGCCAGGGCAGCCAAGGCAGTGCCTGGCTGTGAGCTCAGGTGCTGCCTGAGGGAGCTGCAGCACTGGGATGGAACAAGCCCAGCTTTGCCCAGGCAGTGCCAGGCAGTGCCCACACTCTGGCCAGTGAGGATGGCAGCACCCCTGAGCTGGGGCAGGGCTGGGGACGGGCTGGGGACGAAGCACATGCACTAGGGAAGCCAGCAGCTGGCTTCAAGCCTTTTCTAAACCAGCTGACATCAATAGCATCTTCTGCTGTTTAGGACAAAAATCCTCTCACTGCTCCTGCTTGGGTTCCTTCCCGGCTGGCCTGGCCCTGTGCCAGCTGAGCACTGCTTTCCTTCCCTCTTCTCCTATTACCTCTGTAGTGGTTAGAACATAGAAAATGTGGTGGGGTTTTGCTGATTATGTCAACAGTAAATGCTGATTTTAAAGACATCCTCCTCTCCGTGTTGCACTGTGTCCAAGGGAAGGGGCTCACGTCCAGCTCTGCATGGCTGAGCCCAGTGAAAGGAGATTGGCCATGGTGCAAGGACCAGGCACTACCCACTAATTGCCCAAAAACGTTGCTGTTCCTCCACTCACTTGCAAAGTGCTTTAAGAGTCACTGTGGCAATTCCCAGCAGCACTTTGAACACTCTGGAGTCCCCAATGCCCTGAAGCAAAGGCAGCAGCAGCCCCCTGCCACAGCCACGCTGTCCTGGTCCCACAAAGGCAGCTGATGCCCCAGGAGTGCACCCACAAACACCCAGCCCTCCCCATGCCAAGCACCAACCACTAGGGTTAGAAAGACAGCCAAAAAAGACAAAGTTTCCCATTTTAAATGAACTGCAAAATTTATTACAGTGGTTTGCTCCTGACAAAGAAGTTGGTAACCTTCTGCCTGGGAAGGAAGGGGGAGGAGTGGGGAAGGGCAGGGATGAGAGGAAGAAAGGATGTAAGAGACAGAGAGAGACACTTAAGGACACTTTTCATTTTCTGAAAATAAAACATCTTTTACCTCCCAAAACATTATCTCCAGTTCTTTAAGTTCACAAAAAGAAGAAGGTGAAACCAGACCACAGACTTCAGGAGGAAAATGCACAAACGTGTTAAAGCAGAGACAAACATGCTCTTTCTTCTGTGTCTAACAAGCGTCACAAACCTCAGTGGCTCCTCAAGGCACCGGCTCTGCAGAGCTGCAGCTGCCCCGAGCACGAGGACACGCCCTGCCCTGGGGAACAAACCTGAACAACCCCGGGCACGCTGCAGGAGCCCCAGAGCTGGGGTCTGTGGGGCAGGGGCTGTGCCGGCCCCACTGCTGGGGTAGAGGAGAGGAGAGCACGGCTGAGACCGAGAGAAAGCAGCAGTGAGAGTCCAGCATGGCCCAGTTTGGGGGGGCTGCAGCCCCCAGTGCTCCCAGTCCTGTCTGTGAGCCCCCAGCCCGTGATGGGAGAGGAACAGAGAGCTCTTTGCCTGTGGCTTCAGCACAACATCTGCTGTCCCCTGGAGACGTGGCAGAGCACAGGAGGGGGCAGGAAGCCCAGCATGAAGTGCAGGACAATCTTCATTCCTCCTTACCCACTCACTCAGCAGATAAATGCAGGGGGGGCACTGCAGAGCTCCCCACGTTCCCCCAAGATCCTGGGCACACGCTGGAGCTTGCACCTCGCTCCTGCCTGGCTGCTCTGCCACCCTACCTGTGGGCAGGACTGAGCTGTGCTGCCCGTGGGCAGCTCTGGGCCCTGAGCACTGTGGCTGCCACAGAACTGCTGCCTCCAGCACCAGCAGGCACTAGGAAGATGCACCTCAGCTGAGGATTCAGCAGTGCCAATCCCTGCCTGCCCTCTCTTGGCCAGGGCAGCTGCAGGACACAGAGCTGGCAGCAACAGGGACCCGGCATCTGCACCTTGGGGTCCTGGCACACCTGTGTGGGGCCGACACCTCCAGCCCAGCCCCGGCATTCTGAGTGGATTTCTTGCAGAAATCCTCCACTTCTGTGTGTGTCCCTGGTGCCCAGAGACACCTCAACTGCCATAAACCCATAACCTGGAGGGGTTTCACCTCCCCTCTCTCCTGCCCAGTGCACGAGGGGCCCTGAGACATGGGCAGGGTTGGGGAGGGATGGCAGCAGTAAAGAAACAGCTGGTGGGGGCAGCAGGAGAGGAGCAGAAATAGAAGAAAAGCCGGGACAGGCTTTACCCTTCCTTGGTGCTGCTGAGCCAGGTTGGCAAGTGGCAGTTTTGGGCACCAGTGGAGCTGGGGGTCAGCACTGCTGGCAGGGCAGGCCGGCAGCCAAGCAGCCCTGCAGCCTCAACTGTCCTTACTGCATACGAACCTTCAGGGGCGTTTCCAATACAGAGGTTAAACAGCATCACTGAGGAGGGCAGGGTGGGAGGCGGCGCCTGCCTGCCCCGGGCACCAGTCCTGCCCCTGCTGGAGGCACTGGGGCGCGGCCGGGTCGTGCCGGCGGCCGCTCAAGTCCGCTTGGCGTGCAGCATCTCGATGAGGAGGTTGTTGCAGGGCACCTCCCCGCTCAGGTGCTTGTGGTACAGGTACTCCTCAGCCTGCAGGCTCAGCGCCCGGACCTCGGCCAGCCACAGCAGCAGCTGGCGGAACTTGTCCGTGGAGTGGGGGTAGTGGCAGACCGTGTACTCCAGCAGCGCCGCGTTGGCCTTCTCCTGAGCATCCTTGGCCAGCGTGTGGTTCTCCAGGTACTTCACGTCTGCGAGGGGGAGGATGGGGATCAGACGGTGCCAAACTCACCTGTCAGCCCTGCCTGGGCCACGCTGTGCTGGGTGAGCCAGGAGGGACCCACACGCCTGGGTCAGGGTCCCTCGTGCATGAAAGAACAGTGCAGGAGGGTCCCACAGCCCGTCCCCACCCAGCCATGGGCTCTCCATCCCTACCCTACTGCCCAGGCCTTCCCTGATGCTGAAGACAGATTCCAAACCCCCTGGCAGTAGGGCTGGTGTCTCCCTGCCCTCACTGCCCAGGAAGCTGCAAGGCCAGAAGGTGTTGCCAGCTGTGCCAACACACTGGGAGCCGCTACCATCAGCCCTCCTTAATTCCTGAAGGTCGAGGAAGCGGCTGAATTAATTCCCTGATAAACCTGGTCTTTCCAATGTGGCAACCAGGCTCACCAGCTTGGAAACCCTAATCCTCCACGTCTCACCAGGGCCACAGCAGCTTCCCCTAATCCTGCTGCCAGCAGGGCAGGGAGCAGCTCAGCAGGCAGCAGCACCGAGGGGCAGGCAGGCCAATCGTCCCTGCACACGGATTTTGGTGCCTTTAGGGAACCAGTGCTGGGCATTGCCCCATCAGCACCTACAGCTGCACACAGCCGTGGTCCCACAAGCAGAGACCTTGCCGCTGAGCCTGCCACGGTCCGTCCAGAGCAAGAGGATTTAGTGGCTTTACTGTGCAGGACGAGGTACTTGGAGCACTGCCTCGGTGACAGCCCCTCTGGTTCTGCTGCACACAAGCCCTGATGCTCGGCCAAATTCCCACTCACCTGCTGCAAACACGGAAATCTGGGCACAGGGTCTGGCCAAGGCAGCTGGGAGTTTGGGGCTCCCTTGGAGGAATTGTGGCACCCACGGTACTGCAGCCCAGCAGAGCCGGGAGCCGCGGGGGTCAGAGCCGGGAGCGGAGGAGTGGTCGGGGGCACCGCGGAGCCCCAGGGAGGGGAGGCACAGCACGGCCGGGAGCCCCCAGGGAGCCCCAGCCTCGGGCCGTGCCCACGGGCACTGCGGGGGCAGGCACAAAGGGCACAGGTCGTGCCAAGATGCAGCGGATCAGATCACCCTTCCCTTTTCACTCTGACGGCACATTTGCTCCTATTGTCTCCTGCTACCCGGGTTGTTGTTATGAAATCTCTTTATCTGCATAAGGTTATTGTGCATGTCATTAAAAAAAAGAAGTTATATTGATAAATGTCAAATCTATCCCCTGAGTTGGCTCAACAATAGCTAGTTCTACTCGATGAACTCACCTGGTTCTCTGAAAGACCCTATTCACTGTTTAATTGAATATTTGAATAATCTTTTCATTCCTGCAAGGAATAAAGAATGTTGTCCAAATAACATTGACTCACTTCATTTAGAGACACTGCAGCAGTTGCAAAGACTGTCCTGTGACAAAGCCTCCCATCACACATACAGATATGCCTGGGATTATTTCTATGCCCTCAAGTGTTCTTCCTATTCACAGCTCCTTTTGTTTGGGAGAAGCTGCTGATAAATTGCAAACGCTTAAGGGAATGTGGGCTATAAAAGCCTCTCTTCCTCCCCTCCCCAAGAGTAGCTGCTTCATGAATGTAAGTCATGAAATCGAATGATAGGTCAATCCATTAAGGCTCTATTAAGCCCTTCTGTAGAACAAAGCTAACCTGTGCCGTCCTCATAAATATTGCTATTTTGAGAAGCCCTAATTTTAATTAAATCTCTTTACCTGCTCAGGAGAGAAATCTATTTAGAACTCAAATGGCAGCTCTTGTGAGCAGGGCTTGGCTTTGACTGTGCTGTGGCAGAGTGGTAAATGTGGAAATTCTCTTGTTAAAGGCAATTACATCCTGCACATAATACACAATCCAGTCCTCTACAGCTGAGCCTACGAAGGGCAAATTACTCCAAGTGAGCTCTGCAATATGGAGAGAAAAAGTTGCATTTGGGGCAAAATGATGTATGGGAAAACACAGCTATTGGATTCCACTCCTCCCTGAAAGCCGCAGCTCTGGGGAAGCCTTCGGGGGGACGCTGCTCGCTGTGCCGTGCCGTGCCCGGGGCAGCACGGGGGGACCTGGCCCTCCAGGTGCTGAGAGGGCAGTGGCCGGGGAAGGTCCTGGCTCGGGGTACGAGCCCCCCCGGCTCCTTCATTTCCCAGCCTGGGCACTGTTTGTGCCACACCTTATCACTGCTTGAGCAGCGAATTATCGTGTCTCGTTCCTCTGAGTTTCTAAACAGCTCCAGAGGGAAAGAAAGCTGAGGGAGGAGATGGTGCAGGTGCAGGACGGGGCAGCAGCGCTGCAGGAGTGCAAGCACAGAGCCAAGGCACAGGGACAAGGACAGGGCTGGGATGGGGATGGAGACGGGGCTGCCACAGAGGGTGGTGGGCTCACCCTGCCAGCAGCAGCACTCGGCTGGCACAAGGATCCCAGGGGCAGGAGCGGCCTCCGCCACGCCAGGCACGCTCCAGGCTGTGGCAGCAGCGCCCGGGCTCCGGCGTTATTTTGTCTGGGTGAGGTGGGAGCGTGTGAACGCGCCGGCTGTGCCCGACCGCAGGCTCCGGGCTGAGCCTAATCAGGAGCGCAGGAGCCCCTGCCCAAGCACGGGCCCTGTGACGCAAATCCCGGGAGATAGGGCCGGCCCGGCCGCCTCTGTCAACACGCCTGTTTTCCCCAGCCATATCAGCGCTTGTTTCCCTGCCCGCTGTGATGGGCGAGTGACCAAAACAGGCTCCGCTTGGCCAGCGGGGTGACAACGTCCCCTGCAGCTGGAGCAGAGCCCGGTCCCGCAGCGGGAGGCGTTTTTGGGTCCCGGGGGAGAGGGGGACAGGCAGGTGGCAGCTCTAGCTCCTCATTTAAAAGCCCCTCTGTGGCACAGCCGGACCCTGGCTGCGTGTGCCCCCTCCAGCCGCGCTCCCATCCCGAGCTCCGCCTGCAGCACGGCCCTGACCCCGGAGCGCTGCCCCTCGCCCCGGTGCCCCCCCAGCTGCACTCACCGAGGCTGAAGAGGATGAGGAACTTGAGGCAGACGAATTCGTGCCGGTCCACCTGGAGCGAGTGCAAGTGCAGGACGAGCTCCTGTGCCCGCAGCACCAGCGTGTTGAGGATGGAGCCGGCCTGGGCTGCGATGGCCGACATGTCCACCTGCCAGGACAGGGTGGCATCAGCTCTGGCAGCCCCAGCCCCACCACGACCTGCTGCAGGGCACCTCACACAGGGCAGGAGCCGAGTCCAGCCCTGAGCACTGACTGAGAGTTAGGGGTGTCAAAAAAAAAAAAAAGACTGATGGGTGAAATGTCAACACCATTTAAAACAGGGGGGCCCTTCACAGGGTGCTGGAATTGAAGGCACCACATCTCCAAAAGCCACCTCCAGGGAGGGAAGGGGTCTCTCTCTTATCCCATCCACTGCTGACAGTACAGGTGGGGCTGTTGGTCTCTCCATAAGAAACAATATTCACCAGAGCCAGGAGCTGTGTGGCAGGATGGGACAGGATGGGACAGGATGGGACAGGATGGGACCTTCTGCACAAGCAGACCCAGACTGTAACAACACCACCTGCCTGCCCTATGCCGAGTTGGCCACACTGGGACAAACGAAAGAAAGAAGTCACTCCATTCCCCCATGCAGCCCCTGCCCGTCCCCACAGTCCCTCCACAGCACCACCACAGCCCCAGAGGCCGTTTCTCACCTCCTGGCCGGTGACCAGCAGCACACTGTGCTCCTTGCCGTGCTGCAGCTGCCGGTAGATGTGATCAAACACCAGGAGCTCGCTCCAGCAGTTCTGCAGCAGCTTCATCTGGTCACCCACCTGAAACAGAGCGGGAGCAGCACGGCTGATGCCCACCGTGCTGCAGTGCACAGCACCTACCCAGTGCCTGGCAGGCATCCCACGGGAGAGGATGAGTATGGAGAGCTGGAGCTGTACTCCAGAAAGGGGGACTGGGGCAGAGGAGATGGGCAGGTGGCTTTGCAGAGCTGGCTTCAAAGCAGCTCAACATGTTTCCGTGGCTCTTGCTGGCTCTTATCAGCATGGGTCTTCCCCCACCAGGCACAACCTCCTCAAAACGCACACAAATTTTAACAAAATGACTGCGTGAGGGACAAGCAGTGGCTGCACAAAGGGCCTGTGTGTCCAGACTGCCCCTCTGGATACTTTAAAACGAAAGAAGACAGTGCCCATCCTGGACTGCCTGCAGGTCTGGGGGGGCACAGGGCCGTGGGGGAGCCGCCAGGAGTGGGACATGGCTGTGCCCTGCAGCTGCCAGCCCGGCCTGCCCACGCACCAACACACACACTTGTGTCACGTGCACTCCTGCACGTGTGCCAGTGTGTGTGCCCAGGGAAACACCTGGGACTGTCCCTGTGAGGAGCTCGAGTCAGGACATGGGCTGGAAGGGCCCCCAAAGGCCTGGCAGGGCACTGGGGACTGCAGACAGCACCGGTGACTGGTGGGATGAGCTGCCAGAGCCAACTGCTGCGTTGGGAAGAACTAAGAGCCCCCAGAGCTGCAGCAGGGTGTAGGGCACGCTGCCTTCCCCAGTGTCCTGCCAAGACCCACCATGGGTCACTGGCTTCATCCCCTCTGCACTGCTCTCCACCAAACCCTAACTCCTTTCCACAAAGGACTGAACTCCTGCCCTGCCTGGACTCCCCTCTCCCCTCTCTGCAGGGCCAGTGTAGGGAAAGGGTTGGGATTACGGTGCTGTCTCTGCTACCGCCCTGAGGAGCAAATCCAGTGCCAGCAGCTGAGCTCTGCAGGGCCATTGTGCTCCCCCGTTAATAGAGGGAAGACAGATGCAGCATCACAGGGCTGGATAATGCCCTCGTTTTGCTGAAGAGGCTGCAATAAACCCGCGCTGGGAGATTGCAAAAGGAATAGAAGCCAGATGAGAAAGAGCTTTATGGTCTCAGAGCCGGCGCTCCCCGTGAGCTGCTGGGGTTTGTCTCTCAAGGGTGGTGGGTGGCCAGAGCTGGTTGTGTGGCAGGGAACGAGAGGAGGTGGGAAGGCAGTGACGGTGGCTGGGCTGTGGCACCCCTCCTGCCCAGCAGCTCCTGCCCAGCTGCAGGAGCTGCTCTCCCCTCATCCCCCAGCCAGTGCAGCAGCTGCCGTTCGTGACCCAGCGCTGCAGAGCATCAGGCTCCTGGTCAGCTGCTCAACAAAACCCTGGAGAAAAGCTCATTCTGCACTAAACCAAAATGGAGACGTTGTGCAGCCGTGGTGACCCCTGCCAGAAGGTGAGTGGCCGGCTGTGACAGTGGCCAGCCCGGGCAGGGAGCTGGGGCCAGCCCAGCTGCGCGATCCCGAGCGGTGCCGAGCGCCTCCGCTCTGGCTCAGTCAGGGCGTTGTTTTGGAAGTTCTTTCCTGTGCCTCATTCCTGAGCGGGATGAGCTCCAGAAGAGACAGACAGAAGGTTTTGCCTTGAAAACCATTTTAAAAAATTAGCTTTCCCAAAGAAAGCACTTCAACAATTTTGAAATCTTATTTTCTTCCTTTAAAAGTTGCTAATCAGCTTCTCCCAAACTCTGAGGGCAGCTTGGCTCCCTCCCTGAAGCCCCTTAGCAGCACATTTCACCCTCCATGGCTGCTGCAGGGCTGTTCCCTTGCCAGCACGCTCTGATGCGCCACGGCGCTTCCTGTGAACGTGGCAGTGCCCCAGAGCCACATGGCCATGGCATGGGGGGAATGTGCTTGGGAGCACCATGGGGTGGGCTGGGGGCTCTGTGGGCCAGTCAGAGCTGGCTGGTGTCCATAGGGTTGTCCCCAGCACCAAGCCAAGGCCCGGCTGGGTGGCAGGGGCAGCCCCCACGGCCCTGCTGCAGCACCGAGGCTCTGCTGCAGGGAGGCCCAGACTGGGGGTCACTGGGCTGCCCCCCACCCTGGCCTGGCCTGACAGGAGCAGGGGGCTGCTAATGGAGGGGCACTCAGAGGCAATCGATCCTCCCAGCGAGGCGGCAGCACACACGCTCGCCGCCAAAAGTTAAGCAAAGGATCTTCCTCTTTTAATGTCAAGGCTTTTCCTTGGAGTGCTTTATCAAAGGCCTGATGCAAGCTGTCTTTGAGAGGCAATCCTTATCTTTTTTTTAAAGCAAGCATTTAACCCGTTCACAAAACATGAGGTGAAACTCTCCCCACATTGGAAGAGCAATCCCTGATGGGCTGCAACCCACACAAAATGCAGTTGTCTGTGAGAAAGGGTCTGGGAAGGTGCCAGAGGGGAGGCAGGGCACTCAGAGGCACAGGGCTGCAGGACCTGCATGTGGGTGTAGTTTTAAATCTTCTCCAGCCTTCCCTGTGGGTTCATAGGTACAAGGGGGGGAAGTTCCTGCAAGTGTCTGTGCTCCCCAAAGGGTGCCCAGGCCACGCAGGCACGGCACAGCCCCACGGTGCTCACTGCACAGTTCAGGGCAGCCCCCACCCTGGGTACCACTGCTTTAGGAAGGAGAGTGACCCACCAGCAGCCCTTCTCTGGCAGGAAGCCCTGGGCTGGTCCCAGGACATCCATCCCCAGCCACAGGCACAAGCAGCACTCAGATGCCCCCAGCCTGTCCCCACCACACAGATGCCCTCCAGGCCTCCTCCCAGATCTCAGGTGCAGGATTTGCCCCACAGCCCTCTGGCAGGTGTGTGGCACATGTCAGCACCCCGAGCAGCCCCAGCATCACTGAGTGCAAGCAGGAGCCATCACCTTGGCTACTGAGAAGCGTGAAAGTGGATTGGTGTCCACCAGCCGCCCACAATGGAAAACCCACACACGTGCAAGGTGTTAATGGTCAGTGCAGGTCCCCATTGCCCTCCCCAGGTACCACCACGATATGCATCTTAAAACAGGCAACCATCAACACCACTGTGGCTGTCCCAGGACCCCCTCTCCCTGCTGCTGCAGCCCTGGCTGCGTGGGCACCACGCTCTGCAGGCAGGGCTGCGCTGACTAGGACGTGTCACATTTCCCCCAGTGCATGGGACACTAAACATTGCTGCAGCATGCACGACCAGGAGGAGATTTTAAATCTGCCAAGAACGCTCTGGCCGTTGGCCAGGAGATGGGGTCAAGATGACCCACATGTTAAAGGCAGAGAAGCAACTGACTGTAAATAGGCTTTGTCGTGGCTCTGGGATCTCTAAGCACAATGGAGGGAGAGCAGTCCAGCAGACAGACCCAGTGACCACAGGCAGCCCTGGGTCTGTGGGAACGGTGCTGCCCTCAGCATCCCTCCCATCACTGGAGCTTGCCTGTGGATGGAAGGGTGGTTTGCCCCAGGCCCTTGGCACAAAAGGGCTGAGGAAGGGGTCGGCATCATCCCACCACCCTGCGGCTGCGCCGTGCCCCTCCACTGGCACAGGGACCCACTGCACACCCAGCCCAGCCTGGCCTTCAGGCTGAAACCGTGGCAATTTGTTTAACATTCCTGCCTGCTCATCCCAATCTAAAGGTCACTGCAACCCTGTGTACACGATATTGATATGTAGGTATGGCAGTGACACCTATATAAACCAGGTTGTGCAAGACGTGTGTGTGTAAACCACGCCAAAACCAGACACCCTGTGAGCGTGCAAGCGTGCGTGCCTGTGCGCACATCCCTCTGTCTGTCTCTTTCCATATACATATAAAAAAATTACATCTGAAAGGACAAAGTTGCCTGAGACTCACAACCCAACAAAATATATTTCACCCCCGGCCCATATTTTTCTTCCTGAAAAGATGCTGCAAATCTTCCCTCAGTCCTGACACATCTCATCTAGACTCAGTTAAAGTTCGTATTTATGGGCGTCAGCGCTGACCTCTTCCACCTCCGCCCGCGCGGCCTCGCGCCGCGGCAGCCTGGCCGGCCCTCGATAAACAAGCGGGCCCCCAAATCCCCCTCTACTCTGCAGCGTTATTAGTCTTGCCTCCGAAGGCCAGCGCAGTCCGTAATTCTCCTGCTGGTGACACGAGATGAACGCCGCGACATCAGTCTCCCGGCGGATTGGCATGGGGACCCTCGTTTGTCAGTGGCAGACTGACAGAATTACTGGCCCTTAAATGAAACGATATATCTGGGAAGTTAAATCTGTTTTCAATCTGACTGCCCCGCGCCTGCGGGCGGACGTGGCGTGTGAGCCGATGTCAAGGGGCCATTAGCCCGTGGCCCCCCTCCTTCCCCGGGCACAGTGGTGGAGCCAGGGGGGCTCTCCCCAGTGTCCCCAGCCCAGCCGCCACGCCAGGAGTGTGGAGACAGCAAAGCACCCGTTCTGGCCCTCAGCAGATTGCTGGGGTGGGAATGGCAATGGGAAAAAGACTGGCCAGCTCCAGGGGAAACTGCTCCCACTCTCCCTGGGCAGGGACCAAAGGCTCGTCCTAACCAGGCGTGAGCCAGCAGTTCCCCATGTCCCTGAGGATTTGCTCCTTCCTCTGCAGGCTCCCTGTGAGGCCCCAGGGAGAAGCCAGGTCTCTGCTGACAGCCCTGTGGAAGGAGCACGGCGGTGCTGGGTGGGCTCAGGCAGGGCAATCCATGATGGAGCAATCTGCCCACCCCTCCCCTTCTCACCTGCCTGCACCTCCTCCCCATGTAGTGCCAGCCTGGCACGATGCCCTGGAGTCCCAGCACGGTGCCTTTCCAACCTGGATCCCTGCACTGGCCTTAGCCCTTCCCTGCTGGGGCTGGGGACCATCTCCTTCACACAGACCTTCCCAGGGGATGGAGAGGGCTGCTGGCACCCCTGCCCTGAGGAGCCCTGAGCATCCAGTGGTGCCATTGATCTCGGAGATTGTGGTGTACCTCCGTGCTGGCTTTAGGGCAGAGCCATAAACCCTGCACTGGCAGGAGTTCATTCACCACCCCAGCAGCTGTTTGCTTTTATGTGCCAGGCAGGAGCAGGAATGAGGATTCAGGGTCTCAGACCTACTCCTGCTTCCCACTGGCTGCTCTCCCATGCCTGAGGAAAAGCCTCTGACCTGGCCAGGGAGGATGAGCCATGTGGGGTGGGCAGAGGGCAGCCCCAGCCCCTGTGGGGACACCGAGGACATCAGGCACCTCTGCTCTGTGCCAGGGCTCAGAGCTGCCCGGGGCTCTGCGCACAGGAGGGAGCCAAGGACAGTGATTCTCCCTCTCCCTCTGGAGCCAGGGTGGGCTGTGGGATCCTGCAGTGCCCGGCCCTGGGAAATGCTGGGAATGCACCCCACAATCACCATGTGGGTAAGGCAAAAAGCTTGAGGGATGGCAGTGATGGACGTGGGCACCCTCTGAGCACTGAGCCCCATGTCCTGAGCACGGCAGGGCACATGTCCTGCTCCCAGCAGGATGCTGGTAGCTGTGCCCAGGTGAGGCCTGTGGCACTGCCATCCCCCCAGAGTCCCACGGCAGGAGGAGCACCGGCCAACACCGATTCACACAGGAGCAGCCTATTTTGGTGGCACAATCATGCTGACAATGGAGTTACAAGGCTACCCAGCTATACAGCTGGGAACTGAATTTACACTGTTTACAATATCTCCTGCAAAACAACAACCACCCTGTTCCCAAAATCCAGGCTGGACACTGATATGATTGAAACAAGCCCAACCCACCCCCACAATGCCATTTCCTGATACTGTTCTGGCAAACTGGGGCTATTTTGA
The DNA here is from genome assembly GCA_013401135.1 of Cettia cetti. Lineage (NCBI taxonomy): Eukaryota > Metazoa > Chordata > Aves > Passeriformes > Sylviidae > Cettia > Cettia cetti. Next base: position 102,434 of record VZUI01021586.1, read on the forward strand.
GCCTCAAGGCTCGGCCACACTCAGCCCCATGGCACCCATGGCACAGGGAAGAGCCTGGTCCTGTCCTATAACACAGTCCCTAGAAGAAGGTGATTTTAGCCAGAGCTGGGCAGCACAATCTCAGGCTGGAAACACAAGAGAGCATCTGAGTCTCATCACAGCTGTCCCAGGATGTTGCTTTCTGGGTTTTGGCCATGTTGCAAGATTTTTTCTCCCACTTTTGCACCAGTTTGGGATCTAAGGTCTGCCCAGAACACGAACGGAAAATTTCTGAAAGCTTGGCAAGGTGTGCAGGATGGCAGAAGCTGCTCCAGCCCTGCTAACTCTCCCCTGGCCCCAGTAAATGTTCAGGGACATTTGCTGGAGGGATGTCTTGTCAGGATGGAGGTCAGCTCCATGTCACCCAGCCAGGCACTCCGGTGGGCTGCTGGCAGCAGACATGGCTCTGGAGCAGGCTCGGGCTGCCCCGGCTGCCTGGTGCTAATAGCACCCACCTGACCACATCGATTTTCCTCCTAAAGGCAGAGGAGAGAATTGTCTCAACAATAATTCCTCAACGTTACATTTTTCAATTATGTCTTGGGCTTGACACCACAGTCACTCTGCCGGTGACTGCCTCAACACCTGCCCCCACCGTGATGAATCTGAAATCATTAGCCCCACACGGCAGTGGGGATCACTCCAGGACTGACACCTCCAGCCCTGTCGTGCAGGGAGCAGGACTGGGATGTGTCAACACATCGGCAGTGGTGGCCCCAGGCCTGTGCCCGTGCGTGTTGCCCTGTCCTCACAACATTTCACCCTCAATCCTGCCCACAGCCACATCCCCTCCTCACATCACGGCGGCCTCAGTCCTGCCGGCCTCCCCGAGCAGCATCCATCCCACGGACACCTCCTACCTCCAGCTCCTTGAAAAAGATGCAGCTCCGTGCCCACTCCACGATGGAGAAGAGGGTCTGGTCGGCCATCTTGCACATGAGGCCGAAGGTGCTGAGCTTCTCGTGCCGGCCTTTGCCCTGCTCTTGCTGCAGGCAGGACAGTATCCGCGCCTTCACCTGGGCCTCGTCGGGCTCCAGCTGCAGCAGCTTCAGGATGACCTCGGGGATGTCAGGGGGGGAGCTGCTGGGGTAGGTCTCTGGGTACATGTAAGCAGGCACGGCCTCGTGGGCGTTTGTGTAGTGGTCGGGGTACTCGGACTTGATGGTGCGGTTGGGGAAGGAGGGGTAGTGGTAGGCGGGCAGCGGCGCGTGCCCGGGCACAGTCATTCCCAGCGAGGGCGTCCCGTAGGGGCTGCGCTCGTAATCCACCGGCGTCAGCGCCGCCGGGTTGGGCGGCAGGGTCTTGGACATGGCGTGGATGCTGTGGATGGTGGAGGACAGGCTGTAGTCGCTCTGCACGGGGGACATGATCTGAGGCACGCTCTCCAGCTTGAAGCCGTTGGCACGGATCAGAGCTTTCTTCTGCTGCTTTAAGGCACGGTCCCGCTTGTACATGGGTCCAAACTTGTTCCTCCCTCCTCGCATCCGGTCTGCACGGACAGCTGGAGACAGAGAGAGGGCAGAGGCTGCAGTGAGCTTGCGTGGAGAGAGACCAGGGCTTCCACAAGGCACAGAGAAAATGCTGGGGGACACGACCTAGTGGCAAAAAGGGGGTTTGGGGCACTGGGGAGACCATCCCAGAAAGCTGGTGGCAGATTGTGTCACTCCCAGCCCAGCCAATGTCAACCTCAGAGCCCCTGGGGATCACAGGAAAGCAAAAGGCATTTGGTTTTCACTACAAAATGAGCTGGGGGATAAAGCAGATTTCATTCCCCGTGGGTTGAGGGGACAGCCCTTAAAGCCTGAGCAGAGGAGGGGATTGGACACCCACTTTAGTTTTAACAACCCATGTCGCTGGACCAGCCCTGGGATTTCCTTGTTTCTGCAGAGCTTGGCACCCCAAAACCCGCTCGGGACCCTGGTTCCCTCCATCCAACCTGCACGTGCTACTTCTTAGCAAATCTCTGCCCCTGTCGGGCAGGACGGCTGGCAGGTCCCAGTGATGCACTTCACCCCACTGGCCTCAGGCAGGAGGCTGCCAGCCCTGGGGGTACCGGGCTCTGCTGGAGCATCCTGCTGGCTGAGCCCCTCTGACGGCTGCAGCAGAGCAGATGTGCCCACCAAACCAAAGAGAAACCCAAGGGTCTGCCAACGTGCAAGGGAGCAGGTGCTTCTCTGCAGAAGGAGCCTGTCTTCTGCACTGCCTTGCTGTGCTCGGGGGCTGCTGCCCCGGCATCCCCTTGGAAGAGCCTCAGATCGCTGGAAGGCAGCGCAGCGGCACGGAGGAGTGCGCCGGCGAGAACAGCCTGCAGCGAGCATCAAAGGCAAAACCTCTCTGCTAGTTTGTGCTCCCGCTGACAGCCAGCGGGTCTCGCTTTGCCTCTCAGCTGTTACCTCTGCCGTTCTTTCGCCTACTTATCCTGGGGCTCACAGCCAGCCCCCCCGGAGAGCTGGAGCACCTCCCCAACGCTCCCAAGGCAGGCTGGAAAGGCGGGAGCGTGGCCGGGAGCAGCAGCATTTCCAGGACGAGCAGGAATGTGCTCCCAGGAGAGCCGCCCTGGCTTCCTCCCTCATTCTTTATTCATGAAAACAGCATCTCGCTGGGAGCGGGCTGCCAGCGGCAGCCTCTGAAGAGAGGGGTGCTGTGGCCCCCGCTCCCGAGAGGCGGCCCACGCCCCTCTGGGCAGCAGAGAGCTGTCCCGGGGCAGCTCCTGACTCGGGTACAAGGGAGGTGGCCACATTCCGCACGAGTGCACACCCCAGCCGGGGTCCCACACAGGCAGCCCGAGCTGGCACAGGTCTGGCAGCCCTGGCCACACACCCCGGAGCCGGAGCACACCAAACCCCAAATCTCACACCCACTCGGAGTGACGTTATCCCACCACTGCTCGAGGTCGGGCACAGAGACGCCCAGGGATCGCATCCCAAAGCAAAGCCCTGTGACCCTGGGCAAGGATGCACAGGCAGAGACCCTCCAAGGGCTGCCTGCACTCCCACACACAGCGAGAGGTGCTCACAGCCCGGTCTCACAAGCCCTCCAGAGGCAACTGCAGACACCTCCTCCCCTCTCCCAGCAAGAACACAAAGGGAGAAAAGGCCTTTTAATTCCCTCCTGCTCTGCTTTTCCTGCTATTTGTGCTACACTTCGGATTGGCAACAACTTGCCATTTGCTGCGTCCCAACAGACAGCGGAGAAGAAAATGAGGCATCCTGACCTCCAGGGCAAAGGGGCCCAAGAGGAGCTTCCCAGGAGTTCCTGCGTCCCCAGCAACCCCCCAAAACCATCTGCAGGTGCCACACACGAGCCACACACCCCCACGGTGGCAGGAGGGGTCCCAGCACCCTGCAGCCTCCCTTCCCTCTTACTCTGTCCTGCCTGCTCTCACCGCCGTGCAGAGCCCTGGCTGGGGCACGCTGCTGGCAGGCTCTGCCGGCTTTTGGCCACCTTTCTTTGCCTGAGCAGGGATATGGAAGGTGCCGTGGGTAGTGCCTGCAGCAGAGTGCCCAGGTTGCACTGCCAGCTCCCTTCAGGCACTTTGAGGGGTGCCTGTGTCGATGCTGTGTTCCCAAAATCAATCACCTTGGGGTTGCTCTTGTCTTGTGGACCTGTAGACTCACCTCCAAAGCATCACCCCAGATGCCTTGCCCAAAAATACTAGGGGCTGAAAAAGGTGGTCTCTTTTTTACAAAAAAGAGACGGTTCCGTGGGAATATCGCTCTTGGCTGGGTGATTGCCTCATCTGCTCAGCTCTGCTGAGGAGCCAACAGCAAAAAAATACACAAGAAAAGGCTGTCGGGACAGCTCTGGGACCAAAGCACCTCTACGGTGCCCACGACAAAAACTGCTGGAAAGGGACAAATTGAGAGCATGCCTTTCCCCCCCGGGCACCCCGAGCACTGTCCCTGCCCGTCTGTCGTAGGGTCTCCAGCCCCTGCCCAGCGCCCAAATCCCCTTGTGACGTCGATCAAAACGGCCAGAGCATGCACCGAGGGATTTGGGGCACCAGTAATTCCAGCCCAGGGAGAAGAGTGAGACTGGGATGTGTTTTGGAAGGCAGCCGTGCCGGGAGTTTGCAGGGGTTGAATTTCCAGCTCGGTGCTGTGTCTCACTCCTGCGCTTCTGCTCGCAGGCTCCCACCCCGCTCCCGGAGAGAGAGAGCGGCCGCCCTGCCAGAACACGGAGGACTTTCCGATGAACCGCGCTGTGTCCCGAGCGGCGAGCCCGGAGAGAGGGGGGCTCGGCCCGCAGAGAGGGGGGCTCGGCCCGGCCAGGGTGAGGCGGGAGGACTCAGCCCACTTCCACCCGCTACAAAACACAAACGATTTTATGGGCGAAGTGGGGAGGGGACGGCTGACTCTGGGGTGGGGGGCTCCTTCTGCCTCTGCCTTTGCTCTGCCATCTCGTGCCAACGACCTCTCCCCTCAAATATATTTCGTTGCCCGATGCTGAGCGTTGCAGAACCCGCAACACGGGCTCTCGGGGCCCGACTCTGATGTCGGGATCCTCAGCGCCGACAGGAGAGAGGCGGCGGCTGGGGGGCTGGAATCGCCCCCCCGGGGTCAGAAATCCGTTATAATAAATGTCACCCCGAGGAAAAAATATAATTCGCGGTGGGTCTGCGGCTGTTTTATTGCGATCCCCATAATTTTTAACGTTTTTCTTTAAGTCTCGGCTTCTGGAATTATGTGCTTAAGGAAAACAGTAATTTATTTGCTATCTCCCAACCTTCCTGCCAGCAAAAAAAAAAGATCCTGGAAAGTTGAAGCCGTAGCAGCAGGAACCCCGGGGAAACAAACAAAATGAAACAAGGAAAAGAAGGAGACGCCGCGAAAAAACGATTTTTTTTCTTAACTTGGGAGGGGAAAACGGAATCGAATCGGCGGCGGGACTGACCGGCGCGGGGAGATGGTGGCGGCGGGGACAGCGCGACCGGTCCCGACCACTGCATGGTCCCCTCACAGTCCCGACACAGCCCCCAGCCCCCGCCGCCCCCCGCCCCGCCGTGCCGTGCCCGGGCCGTCCCTACCTTCCAGGCGCATCCCCACGGTGAGGCACTTCTGGAAGCGGCAGTAGGGGCAGCGCTTGCGCTGGGTCTTGTCGATCTTGCAGCTCTGGCTCTCGGTGCAGGTGTAGTGCTTGTTGTTCTGCACCGTGCGCTTGAAGAAGCCCTGCGGCGGCGGGCGGCGGCGATGCGGTGGGCACCGGCACCGGCATCCCGGCACCAGCATCCCGTCCCCGCCGCCCGCCTTCGGCGGAGCCTCCCGCCGCGCTCGGGGCTCCCGTCGCGGCCGCGCTCCCCTCCCGCCACCGGGCGCGAATCCGCCGCTAACGAAAACCGGCGAGAGAAGCCCCGCGGCCGGTCCCGCTGTCCCGGCCCCTGCACAACCCCCTCCCCGCTCCCTACAGAGCCCCGGACCCTTCTTCCCCGTTGCAGCGCTCCCCTCACAGCCCCGGCCCCGCAAGGCGCCGGTCAGGCAGAGCCCCGGCCGCGCTTCCCCGGCCCCGCACGGCCCCCGCTGCGTTTCCCCAGCCCCGGCTCCGCAGCCCCGACCCCGCGCGCCCCGGCCGATCCTACCTTGCAGCTCTCGCAGGTGAGCAGCCCGTAGTGGTACCCGGAGACCTTGTCCCCGCAGACCGGACACAGCTCGTCCAGGTCCTCATCATAGGAATAGTCCATCCCCTCCAGCGGCCCTGCTGCGGGACGAGCCGCGGTCAGCGGGACGGGATGGGACGGGGAAGGGGACGGACGGCGGCCCCGGCCCCGGCGCTGGGTACGGACCGGGAGTGGGCGCGGTGGAGACCGAGCGGCAGGTGCGGGAGCCGGAGCTCTTTATAGCGCCTGGAAGAGCATCTCCATGTTGGTGCGGGCTCACGGCCAGCCCCCCGGGGCTGGGGAACCTCCTCTGGGAGAGCGGGCGGCTCGCGGCGGCAGGGACGGGGCGGGGGCGGAGGGACCCGCAGGTCCGGGGACACGGCGGCCAGGTTGGGGAGCGGCTCGGCCAGGCCTCGGCAGCACCAGGGATCCCCCCAGGGACTCCCCCAGGGACAGGAAAGGGGCAGCGCTTTGCGGGAAGGGGCGAGAGCCCCTCCTCGCTCCCCCACACCATCTGTGGGGAACGAGTCCCCCAGCCTCTCTGGAGTGTCCGGCCTGAGGGAGGCAGGACCCGCTCAGAATCAAGAGTCTCGGGGCTGGAGCAAAATTGACCATGCCTGGGCATGAGCCTGCTCTGCTCGGAGCACAGCCCTGGACCACCAGCTTTGTGAGAACACAGCATTACCCTCCAGCAGCTGCCCCTGCCAGCCCAGGAGAGCTGCATGGAGAGCACTGGGGTGTGCAGTGGCTCTTGAAACCTCCTCTGGGACCACCACTGGGGAGATGAGTTTGGACCTAGCACTGGCCACCCCACCAGGAGCACCCACACCCAATGGTGTCCTGGTCTGCCTGTATTGATGGGCAGATATTGAATCAACGCTTCACAGTTAGGGTTACTTGATGAAATGTTCCATGATGGCAGCAGACCAGCACAGGAGCTCCCTGGCTCCTGGCATGTCCTGTTTATCAGGATGCTCCCAGGCCACACGCTGCAGCCTGGGACTCGGCTATGGGAGCTGGAGGCTCCAGCTCTGAGCACTGGAGCTGAGCCTATCCTGCAGGGCTGACCCACTGAGCCGGGGACCCTTCGTGGCTGGTGCAGAGCCTGTCCCAGCACGTTGGGAGCCTGCTGCCAGCACAGCAGCACCTGGAGCCCCAGCACAACGGAGGACTGTGCTGCTGGCAGTGCCCCACTAAGGAAAGACATGGATGATGGCCCCATATGGCTGATCCTGCCAGGCTGACCCTGCATGGTTTGTCTTGAAGGGCTCATCCCACAGATCTCATCCCACCCAGCTCATCCCACACTCTCACCCCACACACCAGCTGCCCAGAGCTGCAGTGGGTAGGAAGCGGTGCTGGCAGGGAGAGCAGCAAACAGGAAATGGGCTCAGTGGAGCATCACTCCAGAGCCACCAGGAATGGAGCCCGGGCTAAGAATAGCAGCAGAGCAGCCTGCAGTGCGGGTCAGCCGCTGCTCGGCCGGGAAGGAGCGCTCCCACCGCCGGCAGAGCCCTCGGCCATGGCCCCCACAGTCACCACGAACTCCCGGGGCAGCTGCCAGGCAGGCATGAGCAGGACCTGCCATCCAGGAAAAGGAGCCCAGGAGGGGTTCTGAGTTGGGAGAGCTGAGCAAACACTGCGAGGAACAAAAGCAACTCAGAGCCGAAGGCTGTGATCCCTGCCAGAGTGGGATGGGGACAGGACATGGCCTCAGCCAACCCCAGGAGTCAAGGGGTCCCGGATGCCTCCCATGCCTGCTCCAGGGTGTGGAGGCTATTGTGCTCCTATGGGCAACTCCCAACCCTTGGGTGACTGGGACCCCGAGGCACCACCAGCTGGGCTCCCGGAGTCCCTCAGCAGGCAGATCTGTCCTTTCTGAGCAGCAGCTTGGCCACGGGGCCAAGGCTGTGGTGAGGCCTCGCTCTGCTGCCCGTCATCTGCAGAGCCGCCATCCCCACGCCTGCTGACGGCGACGGGAAGCGGAGGCCCACACACGACTGAGCTTCCTCGCCAAGCCCTGCCGCGTCCCCAGCTCCGGCCTTGGCTGCCACCGTGCCCGGGAATGGCGGCAGTGGCCGGGAGCTGGGTGGGACAGGGAGCGCCGTTCCCCCCACGGACACGTACTCACCGCGAGGCGGCTGCTGCGCGTGGGGCCGGCGGGTGGGAGAGCCTCGCTCGGCCACCGGCCAGGAGCTGCGACCCGAGGAGCCTCCGTGGGGTGTGGGTGCCGCTGCCCTGTCCACGGCAGGCTGGGGGATTTATGGGGGCCCGTGTCTCCTGGGAAGGTGTTGGGGCTCTGGCTGCGCACACGCCGCCCCGGGCAGGACACCGGCCAATCTCCTCCCCGTGGGGGCCAGGCTCAGCCAGGATGGACCCACTTCGGTGCCTTATTGGCTTCTGTGGCCACGTGACCATGCTGAAAAACATCATAATTAAGCTACAAAACACTGCCCATAAACTAGCATTAGAAAGTGACAGCGAAGATAAGTGGAACCCCTGCAGCAGATAAGGTGCCCCAGGAGGGAGACCCTGCAGGGAGGTGGGGGGCACCAGAGTGCCCCAGCACCCACAGCCACCCTGATTTATGGCCAAGGCCAGGAGGGAGGGTGCCGAGGGCACGGGGCAGGACACCTCTGGGAGGAACGTGAGCTCACCTCACCCACCCAGCTCTGAGTTGCAGCCACGGCCTCATCAGCCCTGAGAGGTCTCCTCTGCAGGGGAGGACGGGAGGCGGCTCCTCCACACTCAGGGCCCCACTCCCAGGCTGCTGGGGCTCACAGTGCCCACAAGCAGCAGCTCTTCGTTTGCCAGAACAGCACTCACAGAGAGCCAGTGCCCCTGGGCCTAGGCAGCCACGCCTTGGCTGTGTTTTTGCCATGTGTGATTCCCTGTATTTCACTGCCATGCTCGGTCCTACCCATGAGCACTGTGCCGGCAGATCTCGGCTTCCAATTGCCCTGTGCAACACAGGAACAGCAATGCCAAGGCAAGAGGCTGCAAGAGACCCTTCCATCCTGCCAGAGTGGAGATCTGCTCTCACTGCTGGCCCCCTGCTCCAGCCATCCATCACCACAGTGTCTCCACACGTTTGCACAGTGTCCTGCTCTCTGCTTCATCCCACGGTGACGACAGCCTTGAGAAGGGGTGGCTCAAACCCCACACCAGCCCAGCAAAGGCCGTGCCACGGCTCTGCTCTGCCCAAGCAGCTGCTGGTAGCCAGGGTGGAACAGCAGGACCCACAGTCCTGGGCTCAGAGAAAGGTTCATCCTCTCTGTATCAGCACAGCCCTGACACGGTGTGACAGCGATATGCCCTGCACTATTCCCATGCAGAGTGAGGGAAGCAGTGAGCCACGGGTGCTAAGGGGAGAGGAGTGGGAGTGCGGGCTGCGCAGCCCTGCTTGTTTTTTCCTTGCTTTGCAGCTGAAGAGAGGAGAAAAACTAATGAAAACAGAGCTCTGGAAGAAGCGCCAGGCCTGGAGTGGCTTCCGCCCCGATCCCCAGCAATTATCAGCCACATGCCAGATGTTCCGATGCGATGCCAATGTCAGAGAAAATAAATCTGTGTCAGGTTCAAGGTCCCTGCCGGGCCGGCACGCAGCGGCTCGCGGCTCAGCGCCGCACGAGGCGGGACAGAGCTGCGGGCCGGCCGCGGCCGCTTCCTCCTGCCAGGCATTGTTCCCCTGGGAAGCCCCGGCCTCACACCGGCCACTTGCTATTTTTGCAGCAAGGTGCTTTCGGGGGTAAATACGTCCCTGCCGGCCTTGGGCACTTTCCCTGGCCAAGGCTGCGGCCTGGCTCCTGCGGTGGCCGCGGTCAGAGCCGGTGCACGGGCCGCGGGGCAGGGCAGCAGGGCCTGGCGGGGGCGTGAGGGCGGATTTCGGAGGGTGTGTTTGGGAAGGCCACACTGGAGTGACTGCACAGGCACCAGGTAGAGCAGGCTCCCAGCAGCTTTAGGGGTTCCTGGGGACAGCGAGGAGGTACAGACAGGTGACATTATGGAAGCCATGGCACCTAGGAGGGAAGGATGAGGTGGGTCTGGCTTCCAGCAGCATGGGATGTGCTGGGGAGGGGATGTTCAGGGCTGGGGACAGGCCCCAAAGCTGCTGCCCTGAGCAGACAAGTCCTGGCCAAGGGAGCAGCATAGCTCTGCGCCCTCGATGGGCCCATGCACTGGCACATCTGTCACCAAAACTACAGCTGTTGTCTTGGAGGCTGCCCTGCCCCATCTCCTTTCCTCACGGCCACGGCACAGCCGGAGCCTGCGGATCCACACCACCCGCTGCGGCCCGCAGCATGCTTTGGCTCCTTGCTGGTGCTTAGCCTTGATGCTCAGCAAAGCATATCTCCTGCTCGGATTTTATCTCCATCCACTCAGCTTATCGGCGCGGGGCAGCCCTCCTGCCTGCGCCACGTTCCCGGAGCGTGCCTGCAGCAGGTGTGGCCAGCACTACTGTTTGCCAAAGGCCGCTGCCTGCCCGCAGTCCCTGACTCCGGGGCCCGCGCTGATAGCGCGCGGCGAGGACTTTGGCGATGGTGTTCCCAATGACATTACCTTGTCCCCCGCATTCTTCCGATGCCACACACGCCTTCGCTCGGGGCGCGGGCGGCCCGGCCATGCTGGTGGGTGCAGATGCTGCGCAGGCAGCACTGGGAAGTGCTGGTGGTCTCCTCCCGGGGGGACTCATTGACATATCAGTCACATAGTTCTGCATAATTGGGACTTGGATGCAGCCTCTCTTTATGTTTCCTCTTGGCAGTTGCCAACAACATGAAGCACTCCTGGGTCAAAATGACAGCCTTTTGTTTACTATTCCTGCTTATGTGCCTCATTTTCTTCAAGGATAAGAGCTCTTTATAGGAATCTTTATTGTGATGAGGTTAGCAGAGAGAAAGATTTCTCTCCAGCTTTCTCTCTCTCTTTCACAGCTGATTAGCAGGGTCAGCCCACGAGGACAGCAATGTGGAGCACAGACCCAGCATTCGCCTCAGGGTCCCCCCAGGCTTGAGTCATCTTCTCCAGCACAGCCCCAACCTGCTGGCCTCCCAGCACCCAGCCCGTGGCACTGCTCCCCTCCTACTTGTGGCTGGCTGCATGGAGGGGATCCACCACCCCAATAAAGGTACTGAAAAACCCAACTGACCCCAGAAGTTTGGACAGGAGCTTACCAGGAGCACACACTTCCACTCCATGGTCTTACTAGCCCACCCATGGTGACCCATCCTTCATCTGACCTCTGCAGCTGTGACCAACCCCATTGGAAGTGTCTGCATTTGGCAAACCGAGATGTGAGACTTGTGATGGACCTGACAATGGAGACCCACCAGTCTGCTACACTCAGAACTCTGGTTTTCAGGTGGGAACTCCAAACAGACAGCGACTGGGGAAAGGATGAGGAGAGATGTGGGAGCAGTTGGTGACAAGATGGGGAGAGCTCGTGGAATAGACATGGGCAGGGTAGACATCAATGGAGAACCTTCCTCAGCTCTGGAAGAGGTCCCAAGGACCGTCCCAGCAGATCTTTCATCCACTGCTGGACTGACTGGGCCACTGCAGGGAGGTGACCCAGCCGACCCCACAGCCCTGTCCCAGCCAGCGCCCATGGGGTGACACACTCCTGGAAACAGCCACTCCTGTCAAGAGGAAAGCAGCTTACCCTTGAAAGTTCCTTTGCGAAGGTCAAGAGTGGGACTGTGACAGAGCAGCCTGACAAACACATCTCCCTAAGTCCTTGGGCCCGATAATGTATGTCCCATGCAATGTTGACACTAGTGATCCACCAAAGATCAGGTTAACAAGTTTGACGTTAGTGACAGCGTGATTTGTTCCGCGCTGGCTCTGGATTCATAGAGCCGCTGGCCTTCGGTGATAAACTATTGCGCCGCGCACACGAGGCTGTGGCAGTTGTCACCCGCCGGAGCACCGAGATGAAAAGGAAGCAGAGCTCTAATCAAAATACAGTGGTCAGTAGGGGTTGAGCTGAAAATTAAAAGGTGCTGGTAATTTTCCCACTCCAGCCTCACTTTCCAGGCAGCGCCTCGTGCCAGCACGGGGTGAGGGGAGAGGCTGCCTCATCACCTCTGCTCAGCTCCAGCTTCATTTGAGGTTTGAAGGTGAGGGCCATCCCATATGCAGAAAGCATCCTCTGCCACCTCCCAGGGAGCCCCCCCACAGGGAATAAATCCCATGTGGCACAGTGCTCTTGTCCCACTTCTCGGCCACAGCAGCAGCCCCAAGGCCTTGCCCACACCCACAGCCCATTGCAGAAGCACAGCAGCAGGCAGGGCAGGGCCACAGCCACCACCCAGAGCAGTACAGGGAGTACCCTGAGAGAGAGCCACCACCAAGAGGGGAGGGCACAAACAGCCAGGAGACACCAGCGGTGCAGAACGTTTCACATTTATTAGTTCATACAGCTAAACACTCACTAAACATGCATTCAACACTTATTGGTCACATTTCCACAGGTAGTCAAGTCCCGGAGCAGAGCAGCGGAGCAGGGGCAGGCCGGGCTGACACGGACCCGCCGGCAGAAACATTCATTTGGTCGTAGCGCGGTGAGGGGGCAGCTCCCGGGGCCCCTTCCCCTCCTCCTGCCCCAGCCCCGGCTCTGAGTGTGCCAATGTTCACCGTGTGTCATGCCGAGGCAACATCCTGCTTCCCTGATTTACACAAGGGATTGTGGGAAAAAGGAGGGAAAGTTGTGGGAGAAACCATCACTGGGGGCATCCCCAAGAAGGACCCAACAACTGGGACCGACCCTCTCGGAAACGTCCCTCAAACCAGCAAGGGGCTGACACAAGCAGCAATGCCAGGCTGCCTAGGATGGCCACACCAGGAGCTGCGAGGCCCTGCGAGGTCCCGGGTTACAAAGGCAGCCTCTGCACCAGGACTGAGCTGGAACCAGGCCTGTGGCTCGATGGGCACCGACAAAACCCCAACTGCCATGAGCCACATCCTCCCCAGCGAGCGTCACCGGACACACAGCAGAGACAGGAGCCAAGCCCCAGCCCGCGGGAAGGGAAACACAACTCCAGCAATCACAGCCCCTGTTCCTCGCTGGCAACAGACACTGGCAGTGTTTAGTTTTTCACACAATCCCTTTGAGATGATAAACAGGATGTCACACGAGGTAGTTTAGTTATGGAAATTGAGTCAATAATGTTATCAACTATTACAAGACATTTTATAAATTGAAAGAAAACAATGAATCACAAAAGGCTTTGTTAAGGTTGATCGTCATCTGGTCTCAATTTCTGCTTCTTTTTGCCCTTGGGGGCATTTCTTCCACTGAACCATGTTGCTTCTTTCACAGACTTGTCAGAGGGCAGCTCACAGGAGCTTTTTATATTTTTTTTTTTTCCAAGGGAAAGACACTGCCTGGATTGGCCTCCCAGCTTTTTGCGAGGCTGGTTTTCAGATCCTGGCTGAAGGTGCTGGGAGGGCACTTCAGCCCTTCAAACTTTTGCTGACTTTCACTCAGTGCTGGCCCTGTCTATGGCTGGATGGGGCCATTTGGACTCTCATAGCAGCTGTAACCCAAGCAGGATCACACACCAGTGCCCTTCTTTAACTGCCTGACTGTGCCTAAAACCATAGTGAGAAAGTTGTACTGATGAAAATGAAGAATTCATAAGCAGCAGAGTACAGAGCCCTGCAAGTGGCTGCCAGGGACACAATGAGAAATTCCTGTTTCCCCTTTTCCATGAACAGTCAAACATTTAATTCCAAAGGCAGAGGGATGAGGTAATGCAGAAATAGAGCCCCACAGACAGAGCTGGGTGGTGCAAGGGCACAGCCTCGAACAGCCCCATGCACCTTGGGATGCTCTGCCCACAAGACCACGTCCGAGCCTTCAGCAGGCCAACTTCCCACAGCCAAACCCAAAGCTTTTCCCCCAACATCCCCACGTGGGGCTTTGGTCAGCTCTCAGCAGGTCCTCCAGACAAGTCAGGAAAGAAGCAACTGTTGCAACATCAAAACTAGGGTTTCTCTGGGTCACATTTTAAATACTTATCCCTGAGCTTCTGTGCATTGAAACAACACACTGTGAACCCAGAGAAACGCCACAGCTTGATACTGATAGCTATGCACTCCCCTCCATTTACACATCATCTACAACTTAAAAATTAGTTTCATACTTTAACTAGTTCCCCAAGTTTCCCCCTTTCTCCTGCCTTTCATGTGGCAGGGATGATTGCCGCTTATTATCCTGAGAAATAACAACATTTTCACAGACACAGAGCTTCATAGCTTCAAATCAAAACCAAGAAGGAAGAAAGAATGAATGGGAAATAGCACATTCACAGGAGAATTTTTTTTCTTTTTTTTTTTCTTTTTTTTTTCCTTTTAAAAATGTAGTAAAGGTAAAAGAAATTCAAGTGGGTTTTTTTTTAAGTTGGTTTGAAGGACAAGACAAACTCCTTTTTCTGATGTGGCTGTGGGTCCATGCAGAAGCCTGAGGAGCAAGGGCAGATCCTGCTGGCACAGACACAGATGCAGCAGAGGCACTTGAGCCTTTGCATGAGTGGCCATCAACGCCCCCACCAGCAAGTGAGAGCAGCCCAGGAGCCCTGCTGGCACCCCTGGGCCCCTCACTCTCATGGTGTCTCTCAAAGCAACCCCCCAGCTCTGGGAAAGCAGGTGGCACGAGGGTGGCAGCTGCCCAGGGCAGGTGCCCTGCAGCTGGCAATGCCACTGACCACTGGTCACTGCAAACGCCGTGTGCCCCCTTCGGCCTGCGCGCAATGGGAGACGGCAAAAGGTTTGAGAATTAAATCTCTGGATTTAAGAATTACAGAAGAATCCAGATGATGCTCCCTGATGACCCAAAGCATGCAGTGCCTCTACAGAAGGGAGAGCACGGAGGGCACTGGCACAGGTCACAGCTGAGCAGCAGCCAGTGCTCACGGGAAGTGTAGTGAGCACAAGGTCCCTCTGCTCATCCCCCTGTGCCCTCCTGCAGGGCTGGACATGCCCAGAACAGGGACTGGCAACTGACCCACGCTGAGGGGTCAAGGCTCAGCCCACGTGGCAGGAGCCTGAGCTGAAGGGGAACAAAATTCACTTATTTTCCAGAAGGTTTTGTTGAGGCCCCAGGATCTGACCAAGCCCTGTGAGCAGGGATCCCTTCCAGCTGCTCCTGGGCAGCCTCCCCTGAGCACGTGAGCCTGAACACTTCAAATTTATGTCCCAAATCTCTGCTCAGATTAAAAGTAACTCTTCAGCTTTCTATCTGCACAGACGCTTTGAAGGAGAAGAGGGGGTCAGCCAGCCAATCTGTCTTTCAAATCGGGGATAAAAATTGACTTGTCATGGCAGGAAATTCTACCAAAGACTATTATTGTTGATTGATTTCTCTATGACAGAAGGTCAGATAAGCAAGAGCAGATAGATACCAAAGATAATGAACTTCCCCCAGTAGCATTAAGCACAAATAAAATATGAGTCCCTGTAAACTGAATGTTACGTGAAGAATGGAACAAAAATTCCAACCTTTCCAGGGTGTCCTTCAAACCAAATTCACAAATACATCTACCTAACATCTCTACATCTCTAGCTACATTCCTACCTTCTCATAATACCTGAGTTTGCAATGCAACACATTCACATTACCCTGTTTAAAAAATACAAGCCATTAGAGGACTTGGTGCAGAAGATATCAGGAATGACAGTCCGGTGATTCCATCTGGTCTGTTTGCTGCTTCCTTACCTGTCAGTTCAGGAAGGATTTTCTACTCCCTATGGCAAATGTGTATTTGGGAACGGATACTGCTGCCAATCAACCTTTGTAAAATTTGCTTTCTACAACAGAAAGTGGAACATTCATGCTTGTTTGTTATCATGAGTGAATTTAGGTTTTTGGTTGTTGTTGGTACAGCATTAGTTTTGGGAGGATATTTTGGAAAACCACAGATTACCCAATAGATTATTTTTGTTGGATAGCTGGCAACAAGATAACTGTTTTTATGTACACTAATTAAAACACTTATTCACCAACAGATTATAATAATTCAGTAACTGTAGAATAAAATTACTCCTATGCAATTTTAACAATTTCTTGAGTGTATAAAACAGCAAGCCAGAAATAACCCGTAATGAAAAGATCGTATCAAGCTATTTGAAAATTAAACTTAAAATCTGAGAAATACATTCTAACTTACAAACAGATACACTACAATCTTCCCCTGAACACGTGAGGTATCAGCTGTATGCAGAAGGCTTTCCTGAGAATACACACGTGTCTCATTGTACTGCCAGAAAGAAAATGAGATTTGTGGAACCACCTTTGGGTGCGGAGCTCCATCGAGCTGAGCCGCTGCTGTGCCCAGCAGCTGTTACCCGTAACATCCTGTTTAAATAATGAAAAGTTAACAGCTATGGACTTTCAGAAGAGGGAAACTGTTGGGCTGGGAGATGCCCAGGTGGGATGCCCGTGGTGAGGCAGCAGCAGTGCCTAGCACGGTGTGACCGCAGGCACCGGCACGGGCACGGCCTCACCGGGACGTGCCAAAGCAGCAGCTCACAGCCCCCCTTGGGCTGCAACCCAGGGGCACCTGCTGGGCCAGGGGAGGGAGGGAAGGACGACTTTGGTGAATGGACTTTTTCTCCTGCTCACCATCACATTCATGCACAGCAGCTGCAGCCCTGCAGCTCTGTGCCAGGCAGCTGTCACCGGGGAAAGACAAGAAGGTAGTGACTCGTCCCTCACACCCTGAAGGAACAAAAGTTGTTTCCACAAGTATTTTTAAATCAGCATTCAAACACTTATCGAGGAGCCACCTTGCAAAGTGAATGCCAGATTGACATCTAAGGAGGCAGGGAAGGAAATCCAGACAAGGCTGTCTAGGAGAGTGATGGAGTCTTTGAAGATTAATTCCTAATAAAAGAGATGAGATCAAGAGCAGCTCATCCAAGCTCCCCATCATGAGCCGGAAATCATGAGGTCACTCACGAGAATGCCCAAGTTTAGCCTAAACACAGCACTGAGCAATCACTCAATCTGCTAATCAGCTGTCATTAAACCAGTTCTCCATCTGGAGTTGTGGAGAGCCTGTGAGATGGAAAATCCAAGCCTTGCAAGACCTAGAACACAAGTAAGCAAGTACAGCAGTAATGTCATTTTTCCTGGGATTCCACAAGGAACAGGGCAGTCCTGGCAGGATATAACTATGGAACACCCATTCCTTGAGTCCAGCAGAGAAAGCCATGCCAGAGGACACTGTAGTCCCACTACACAAGCCCCATTTAACACAGGACACATTAACTGCTCCCAAAACAGGGATTGCTGCAATGTAGGAGCCTCAGGAGTCAGGTAGCATGTTGGAGGAACACATTAACAGGGGCAATCCTGCCTCTTCTCTAAGGTTTTTCCTGCTTTTGTAAACCTAAAATGGATTTTAAGGAAGTGATGATAAAGTCCTTACCGTTCTCTAGCAACAGGAGCACCTTTGTGTAATGCCAGGAGCCTGTTATGAACTGCAGGAACACAATTTCAGAGGAATTGGCAGGTGTTGTGGTAATAGTAAGAGGGCAGCTGGCCAGGAGGGGCTGGGGCAGATCCCACCTGCAGCTCCCCAGACAGGACAGGGCCAGGGAGGCCCTCGGAGCACTGCCATCCCACTGGAAACCTGCATCTGGAAACTGCCAGGGGAAAAGAAACCAACTGCCTAGACGGACTTCTCCTTCTCCACTCCCTGCCTTTCTAAAATTAAAGAAAAAGCTTGGCACTTCTCTAGCACCCAGTTCTCCAAAGTCGTCCCTTTGGGATACTAACAGCTCTGTCAACAACTGCTCTCTATGACAAATGCTTTGGATGCAAATCATGGAAAGAGCAGTGCGTGAACAGCATCTTCTCCTTGAGGTAGTCTTAGTCATCTCGGTCCCCAGCCCCAAATACAAAAGAACTAACCCTAACAAACACTGTAACATTAAACATCTTCACATTCTGTAAACCGCTGGAGAATGCATCTGCTGCATTCTTACAGAACCATGTGCATCGTGTTGAAGATCATACATTCAACTCTGTCGTGAAATAAATATATAGGAAAAAGAGTAAAAAAACAAACAAACAAACAAACAAAAGATTCTTGCTACAAGGGCAGGGAGGCCCCCTGCCCTGTCTCCTGCCTGGATGGCGTTTGCCCCTCTCTGGGGTGAGCCGGCTGCTGCCTGAGGCTCAGCGTAAGGCACCGGCCGGGGCCAGCTGCGCTCACTCTTTGCTCACACTCGTCTTGCAGGAATGTAGAACGGCCTTAAAAAGGAGAGGCAGCTGCTCCAGGGGGACATTCACCATTTTTCCTGGTAAGAAAGAAACCAGAATTAGCAGCCACTCCTGAATCAGATTTCAGAGACACCTAAGCCAGCAGCACTGGAGACGGTTTTACCTTGAAGCTCTTGCAGAAACAGTTAATCATCCTGCAGCTACATTAGACATTTGATATGCATTTGGACATGTTATGATTTATTATTTACTGAATAGAAAGCAAAATAAATGGGCAAAGTCAGATCAAAATGATTTCTCCACAATGGAGAAGCATTTATAGAAAGTGGAAAAGGCTAAATCCCATCTCACCTCAAACTCCCTTGTTGATCTCTGTGAGTAAATTACGAGAGCTGCTCTGAGATTATTATCTAGCTCATTATGACGGAGTAGAATGAAGCATACGGAGCCTTGACACAGGGAGGCAAGCATCTCCCTTTGCCATAACATTCAGGAACAAACAGTTATAGTAACACCAGACCTTGGAGATCTAATTAGCAACACAACTGCAGTTGAAAATTCACCTGCGGATTTCCGAGGTCCAGATGAGGAAACCTGGGGGTTACACTGGTCTGCCTGAACTCTGCTGATCACTTTCTGCTCAGTTCAGGGATCTCCCTAATTCTGATGAGATAACTACTCAAACCAGGATTACACCCTTTTGAGACAAAATGCCCTCCAGCTGGGAGTGAAAGAAGAATAAAGGGAGACTGAACAATGTACTTAAAGGGTGTCAGGTTGGAGCAAGGCACCTCTTCGCAGAGTGGGACTAACCCTGTGCCCACCATCATCACCAGGAGACCTTGCCAAGAGCCCCTCAGCCTGGATGAGCTCACGGCAACGGGATGGGCTTAAAGATGGGCAGAAGCTCTGATAGGAAACAGTCCCACACAAATATCCTCAGCCAAAGTGCACAAGAATTTCACTGCAGTAAGTTAATTATCTTTTAGGAGCAAACTTCATTTCTTGCTCCCAGCAGGAGAGGTGCTCAGCAGTTACCTGCAATATACCGGATCTCTGGCAAACACATCATCAAATCCGGGAAGCGGTTTGGCTGGTGGGGGTATTTGTACTCTGTGAAGTCCTGGCAAACGTACCAGTACCGCTTATTCAGCTGCTCCAGCTGCGAGGCGTTGGTCAGACCCCTGATATCTGGAAAGGAATACAATTAGAGCAATGAAAACATGACATAAACGTCTCAGAAGAGCAGCAGCCTAGCACTTACTGCCACTTCTTCATGACAGACTGATTTTTGCACTCTGATCTGGATTCCTGCTTTGGAGACTGGCTTCCAGTACCCGGTTAGACCAATACTAAAATTCCCATCTCCCCTCCTGCTGTGCCTGCAACAGGGATGCATCTTTATATGTGTCTGGATCCAGGATTTTCCTCCACAAAAGGCTGGGATAGAACAGCTAATGTCCTACACTGCTCACCTGCAGCTCAGTGAATGCTCTTGGAGAGAACAGCCCCAGCAACCTGAAATCCCTGTCTGGCACAACAGAGCCGAGTGTCAGGGTTTGGTCCTCACAGCACATCAGTGTAACACCTCCTCAGACAGGAACACATTGGTTTCAGCTGTATCATCTTGGCTGAGGACAGCGTTCAGCTCTATAATTCAAGATACCATCACATTTCTCCCCATCTGCTTAGGAATTATGTCACGGGAGCTTTATAAACTTGTCAAGTTCTTATTTTTAAATTTAACTTTGCCAATGTCAGGCAACACACACAAAGGGAAAACGGACAGGCAGGAAGTCCCCCTGGCAGTGTGACCAGCAGCATAGGCACTGGCAGATCCTGGGGAGGATCCAGCACAGGAGCAAGGAAGCTGCAGAGCCTCGGAGCAGGCTCGGAGCAGGGAGACCATCTGACGGAAGAGGCATTCATCTACTGCCCAAAAGCTGACTTTTAAAAATAAGTCTCAGGTATTTCACATAAAAAATTGCAAACTTCAACTAAAAATAAAAGAAGACAGGAAGTTAATGAAAATACATTTTGGAAAACAATGGAGACAGCTCGAGAAGTGCATTATCCAGTGTCAGGAAACTGCCCAGGGAAGCAAACCGGAACCTCAGCCCGGCACAGATTGAAGCGTCAGCATTATCTCCCTCTGGAAATGAGCGGGGGAGGAGGCAGCCCGCAGCACATTTTTACAGACTGCAACTATCTTTCACACTACAAAAGACTTTGGGGACATTTATTTCCAAAATTACAGCTGAACACTATTCACTGAGCATTTGTCTCTGCGTGGATTTTGAAACGCCCAGGGTTTTGAGGGAGCCTGAACTGCCAGCTTTAATATGCTGCTTAATCAACAGGAGGATACAGCCCTTTCCTAGGCTGAATTCATGGCCTGCATGTCAATACTTCATTTGGGACTACCTTTCACTGTGAAAAGTCAGATTTACATATAGAACCTAAAAAGTGGGAACCCAGCTAAGAGACCTAAGGATATATCCTGAAGGTAAAACATTTTAATGAGTCTGAAAAGCTCTAAAAAGAGAGCAACCAGTCTTACAAATTCACCCTTTGAAGCATAAAAATGAACAAGTGGGGCAGGTACCTCCTTTTTGCACCTCACCTTGGTTGAGGAAGTTGATGGCTTTCATGCAGGCGTACTCCTCGTTGCTGACCTTCAGCTGGTTGAATTTGCGAAAGAGGTAGATCAACCGCTCCATCACCTCCATCCCCTCTTCACTGAACCTGGAGGACAGAGGTCACACATCAGCACACACAGCACATGGACTGGACAGTCAAGGCATGAAGCTTATTAAAGCATCTTCAGAGATTTTAACACCTTGTAAGAGAATTTAAAAAAAAAAAAGTCATCGAAGCTGCCTGAAGACTGCTGGTACCAAAAATAAGAAGGAAAATGTCTCAATTACAAATGCAGAATCATGGGACCATGGAATGGTTTGTGTTGAAATTATCTCAAAGCTCATCCAGTCTCATCCCCCTGCCCTTGGCAGGGACACCTTCCACTAGACCACGTTACCCACAGCCCCATCCTGCCTGGCCCAGGGATGGGGAGTCCACAATCTACAGATATTTGTAGGGAAAAAACCTCTCCTGGTGATTCAGTTCCCCATCAGCCTGTTCTGACAGCAGAAAAGGTTTCAGAGCCAGAAATCTGCACTGAAGCCAGTGACAGAGAAGGGCAGCACAGGGCACGCTGATGCACAGGGAACACCCCAAATCTCCTGGAAAATTGCCTGATGGAGATTTTGTGGGAGCAGAGTGAGGTCCTCCTGCTAAAGAGGGTGCCACACTTCATCAGGAGTAATACCCCACATGTGCATCATGAAAAAGCCAGGGGGAAGGACCAGGCTGGAGCAGAGCAGGAGGGTGTGGAGGGCTGTGGGTATCTGCAGGCACCTCCAGACCATCCCACACCTGCCCAGGGCCAGAACAGCCTCTTGGGAACACATTTCACAGCAATACCCCTGGCTTCAAAGCAACCACATATTGCAGAAGCGCTCAGGAGTGGGACAGAAGTGTTTCGGGAAGCTTCAGCGTGCTCTGGCATTGTGCAGCACAAAGAATAAGAGCACAGCCAGCAAGCCATCTCTGAATAGAACAGAAATAGAACCTTTTTCACTGAATAATACCTTATTTTGGCATGTGTGTTTGTTTACTTCAAAGTTATTTGTAAAATGCATGGTGGGGTTTGACCTCTGCGAAGTGAAAACAAGCTGTCTGAACTCTGGGTCAGTTCTTCAAGAAAGTAATATTGTAAGTGATGAAAGCCTTGTCGGCTAATCTAAAGTTGTACAAGTTTTCTTGCTCTCCAGTTGACATTAAAAATCTTGCAGGTGCAAGATTGCAAAGCTCAAGAAGTTAATGAGCACAAAGACCACTCAGTCATCTGTTGGGTTTCTTTTTAGAGCATGCACATTTTTACCAGCCACTCATCACTTCATAAATCCAGGAGAGCTCTTCTCTCATTTCTGCAGTTGAACTGTCTTACTTTTCTGCACATACTTTCCTCCTCCTTTCAAACAAAGCTGTTCTGTTTTTCACAGCCCTATTTCTTCTCGAGGACTGACTCCTCCACACACTTTTCCTTGCAGTTTACACCAGGCAAGTTTCTGGCTGGGAGTTATCGGGATCAGCTGGGGAGGAGGGGGAAGGGAAATGCTATCAGGAGTGCTGGGGGAGGTCAGGAGTCTATTCATTTCATATTCATCTTCAGAAAAACAGCACAATAAAAGAAAACATTTGATCTAGCAGGCAAACAGAACATTTAGCCAGTTGTTAGAAGCAATTAAACCACAGGGGCTGTGGAGCTCATTCTGTGCCTTTGTTTGTCACCTATGCTTTTGCACTGCTCTTGTCATTTTGTTAAGAGCAGAAATTAACCCTGAAGTGCCAGACCATCCCTGCTCAGTGAGATTTCTCCAGCTAGGTGTGAGCTTTAATGAAGCTCCCTTTGCAGGCATTCCTGAACAATGCCAGAGGAGCTGGGGACTCTTTGAGAACACCCACAAATGGGACACCTGTCCAAAAGGACCCCTCTCAAATCCAAAGGGACCAGCTTTTCCATGAGTGCTTTAGACAGGGAGACTGATACCCATGAGCTATCCCACTGCTGCTGGAGACAGTCAAGCCATGGCTGAAGGACCATGAAGACCAGTGGGAAGGAGCCACGCAGCTCCAGACCCCTCATCTGCGCAGCTTCCTGCTAAATGGCTTTTTGGGTGTGCATTCTCCCAGGTTACTAATGACAATTAATGACACTTGAAAAGCTAAATCACAAGGAGAGACTGCAGAAGCATTCCTTTCCCAAGAACACCTATTTTCATCCATGTGCACAGATCTTCTCTGAAGGACCTTCAAGGCGACCAGCTCTGAATTGCTGGTTTCTGCAGGGCGAGGATTCCTCCTTTGTCCCGTTGTCTTACCTCTCGCTTGTATTTATCACAAGCTCAAAATGAAACAAACACGTCTCTTGTGAGGCTCTGACCAGGACAGCAGGAACAAAAGGACAGCTGAATGCAAGAACAAGTGTCATTGTGGTTTTCTATGACCCTCGGTGCTCCTCGCAGGAGCGGCACCAGATGCACGATGAATGGCTGTGCAGAGCAGCGCCGCACAGGAACCTGTCCCAGGAAATGAGACACCTGGGGCCAGCTCCCTGCTCCCTGCCATGGCATCAGCCAGACACTGCCTCTGCTGTCACAACAGATGCACAAAGGAGCCCCCGAGAACCATGAGACATTGCAGTGGCCGAGTACCACAACAGGGTTTTAAATCTCTGCTCATGAGACATCCCCTGGTGACTCTGCAGCATCATGGGCCCAGCAAGGGCAGAGAGCAGAGAGCAAAAGGCAGGTGTTTAAAGGGAGAATGGGCAGCAGTTTCTCTGAATTCTACCTGTTCTGCCATATTGTGGTGAGACTGGAACTCTACTACCAAAAGAAGACTCTGTCTGGCACCAAGACTACAAAATAAAATATCCAAATCAAAAAAACAACACCCTGACCAACATGATAAATGAAAGGCAAGTTCCTCAGAGCATCAGATAGTCTGTACCATGGAAAAAGCAAGAGCTAAGTTGCAACATCTTTAAATTTATCTAATCAAAACAATGAAATAGCAATTAATAATGAACACTTTGATAATACAGACAACCAGCTTTGTGAACAACCTTTCCACTGGCCCAAGGGGTTTTAAAATAAGACTTTCTTTCCTGTGTGCCAGGGTTACCCAAAGTGTTGGCTAGTTTTACCTTCCCCATAAAAAGGTGGCTTGTAGGGCTGTGTTGGAGGACAACAGCATTGCAACATGGAATTCAAACAGCCCCATGCATCACCCTTCCCTTTCCCTGCAGAAGGCAGTTGTGATCCAGAACTGACTAACCATGATGGGCTTTCTAACCCTGGAACAAGTGTTCTCTAAAAATTAGAAAAGGAAAACAGCTACAGGTAAAGTGATCTGTCCCAGAAGGTGGTCAGAGGACACACCTGACTGTTGGGCTCCTATGGCTCCTCACCTCCAGCTCTCGCTGCCTCACCCTGGGCTCAGCCCATCTCACCTGTGCAGCTCGTCGTCAGAGGGAGAGTACTTGGAGGTGACATCTGCAAGGTCACCAAAGATCTGCTTGCTGTAAACAGTCAGCGAGGAGAGCAGGATCAGCTCCTGCCACGTAGAGCTGAGCAGGCAGGTATAGTCCTTGATGGAGAGCTCACAGAAGAATGGCAGCTTCTTGATCCAAGCAATCTGCCTGAAAAGCAATTCATCCGCCAGACGACACAGCAACGCAAACAGCTCTGCCTGAGTCACTTTATACCTGCAGGCACAGTTAATACAAAGGCAGAAAAAAACATTACAAACATTGAATGACATCATCGGACAAGGCACTTGGAAACAAGGCAAATACCAAAGGAATTTGCCAGTGCTTGGGGTGTCACCGGGTGACAGGAGCCAGGATGGTCAGCACCCACCCTGCCCAGGCAGGGGCTGAGGGGCACCCTCACAGCCCCTGGGGTCACCCACCCAGAGCACACAGCCTGGAACGCCGTGCCAGGCCCGTGCCCCCCGCCCCAGCCGGGACGGGGTGTGGTTTGCTGCCCGCCCCGGGGCCGCGCCTCGCCGCGGGGGCTGCACCACGCACCCGTCCTCGATGAGCATGGGCGTGCCCAGCGGCTCCAGGTCCTCGGCACACACCAGCTGGCTGATGAGGCCGTGCGACTGCGGGTCCAGGCTGCGCGGCTGCGGCGCCACCAGCGCCGAGTGCGCCGAGTAGCTAAAAAGGTGCGGCAGGTACTGGTAGTGCGTGGACACCGGCGTGCCCAGGTACTGATCCCTGAGTGCGGCGAACCCGTTCAGCTCCACGGACCTACTGGAAAAGGAAAAGCTCTTCAGTACGCCCCCTAAACCCCGCCTGATTCGTTACAATCCCGCATCCAGCTCCAGCAGAATCGTTAACAAAACCAGGGAAAGCAAAGAGAATGGAGATGCCCCTGTGGTTAGAGCCTGCCCTGGAAGAGCCGCGTGTGCACTGGCCGCACCTCCAGCCTGGCTGGGCACTGGTTCCACGTGGTGGAGATCTGGGAGCTGCTGCTGAGCTGCCGTTCAGGGAGCAAAGCAGAAACCCCAAACCCACCTGTGCCCAGCCTTTCCACCCCAAATTCCTTACAGGGCCAGAATTTAGGATTGTACATTAGGTACTCACACAGCCAGTAAACACTAACAAGCCAAACTTAAGCTGCAGCTGAAAGCAGATGGGATCAGGTCTGAGATTCTTGCTGTGTTTGCAATCAAAGGCTGCATCAGGAACTGCACCAGGAGGTTTGCATTCACAGCAGCTAACTTCAATATAACATCGCCAATTATTAACATAAATGGTTTTGTTTTCAAAATCTGAGCACAGTGCAGAGAAAGACCATATGCAGAATGAGAAGTGAAAGGCGATCAAGTTCTCAAGATCTGCAGAAAACACAATCAATATAAACTGAGGTATATTTTAAATACAATTCTAACTCAAGATTGTCTTCCTTTGCTCACAAACATCTCACTTCGCAGTTCAATTCTTTTCAGTCTAGGGCCTGTTTGTCTGAGAACACAGAGAGGTAAGAACCTACTGCATGACCAGTTTCAATAAAGATGCACTCATGTTTTCCCTACACTGATCCCAAGTACCACTCAGGGAAAGAAATCCAAGATTCCTGTAACACCAAATTTGTCCAGGGGTCATTCCCACCTTGAAGATGGAGTAGAAACAGGTGAAGGCTGGTTGCTCTCAGAAACTCCATTTCCAGGGGAACTGTGGTCGCTGTCTCCGTTGTTGCTCCATGACATGTTTGCCTCTCCCTCAAATTCTTGCCCAGACATAATTCTCTCAATCTCTTCCTCTGATATCTGTCAAATACAGGACACAATGGTTACTCTGGCTGGGAACAGAAAAGCAGAGCCTCTGTTTGCAAACAGCTTGTTCAGTCACATCCAACAGGGCTGACCCCCCCTGCAGGTACCACATCCTTC
Organism: Cettia cetti; assembly: GCA_013401135.1. Taxonomy (NCBI): domain Eukaryota; kingdom Metazoa; phylum Chordata; class Aves; order Passeriformes; family Sylviidae; genus Cettia; species Cettia cetti. The sequence goes on from VZUI01021586.1 coordinate 128,317, forward strand.
CTCTGCATTTAAGAACACACATGAAAAATTCTATTTACAGGTAGTCGTGGTGACCTGCAGCTCCAGCATTCAAGTGAAGGTAGCACAGCAGACAGGAACTGACACATGAAAAGATGATGTCAGATGGAGATGGTAACGAGCTGTAAATCAGCCACTGTCACACTGAAAAACCTGGGAGTAATTGAGGCCAGTGCATTGGGAACATCACTCAGGACTGGCAGAGGGAAAGGCAAACAGGAGGTGGAGCAGGCTCTGGTTTGATAAAGCAATCAAGAGAGGCAAGGTGACACATATAAAATCAGTCAGGAAAACACTTACAGGGAGACAGAGCTCCCTATTTTCCTCCACATAAGAACCAGGTGGCACCTGAAGTAGCAATTGAGCATCTAATACTTAAGTTCTAGAGAGTAACATGCACAAAGCTAAAATAGACTAAAAAAAAAAATTAAAATTGAGTTCACTGTAATATGAAGTTTCAAGAAAGTGCTGGGCATGCTGAGGAATGATCCACCACTAACAGGGAAAATGCAATAAAAATTTAGAGGCTTTTTTTTTTTTTAAATTCTGTGTATGTCCCTTCATGCAAACAGCAGGAAACAGGTTTGTGTGGTTCCAGGCAGGCTGTGTCTGACACTGACCACAGGCACTGACCACAGGCTGCCCATCAGGGCACAGCAGTCCTTGCTTGGCTCCTCACACTCTGAGCTGGGCTGAGTGCTCCTTCCCAGGCACATAGACTCAACAGAAATTGCTTTCAGTGTTATTTCTATTTTGCTAAAATAAACAGTAAACTTTTAAAAGACCCCTTTTCCAGAAGCAAGCTGGAAATGGCCATCATTTCTCAGGCATGTGGCACAAGCTGCTGTGCTGAATTACCTCGTGCTTTACAAGGCATCTCTGGACAAGCTGTGCCATCAATCAGACAGACATTTACTGGTGCCCTGCTTGCCACAATTTGAAGGGATTGCAGCAGGCAGATTGAGATTTACTGGGAGTCACGGAGGGACAGATGTCCTTGTGTGGCTCACAAAGGACAGGGTGCTGTGAGCCTGTCTGTGTGTCCATGCAGCACCCAGCTGGATTTACCAATCTACAGCCCACGGTGTGTTTCTGACAGAGTCAGAGCCCTGCCACGCCAGCAGGAGACACGGCCAGGGATGATGGAGGCTCAACCAAGCCCTCCCCAACCCAGGCTGAGCTGCTGAGCCCAGCCCAGCAAGGCCAGGAGACCAAAAGCTGAAGGGAACCACGGAGGGACAGGCACAGTGCTCACCTGGACAGGTCCGATGCTTTTGTTTCTGCCTCCTGGCATGCCATCCTCCCTGATTGCTGAAAGACACAACCAAACCTTAGTGAGGAATGCTACTGCCAGGTATTCCCAAAGTGTATAAGTAGATACCTATTTATGTTGAAAGTTTCTGTATCTTAAAAGATTCTTTTTTATTATCAGTTTACAGAGAAACCTCCAGTGCTCGAGCAGCACACACCATGGTTCTCTCCCCAAAAGGCACAGACACATCAATGAGGCTACAAGCATTACTCAAGGATCTTAGTTTCTTCTTGTGCTCCTTGAGTGACAGGTAATGAAGAAACAGCAATCCTTTATCCCAATTAATTCCAGCATAATTTGAGAAGTGGGCCACAGTAAAGAATATTATCTGACCCCTGGAAATAACCCAATGAATGCCCAGGACTGTTGGAAAATGAGATGTGGAGGCCAGCACATCCAACTCCACTGCCCACAGCCCCGTGAAGCACCACGAGCCAGAGTCCCCCCAGAGAGACACCACCAGTGCAGCCATCAACAGACACAAAGCACTGCACTGCTGACCCTGCTGTCACTTCAGAGGGTCACATCTCCCACAGCCACCACAGAAAATGGAGATCTTTGACCCTGCTGGTTGCTTGCAAAGCCATTGCTTAAAACTCAAGTTACCACTCCGAGCTGCACAGCTGCATTTCAGAGGGGCAACCTGCATTTTTAAGGCTCTTTAAACAATTTCCAGGGAGTTCTAGTGAAATCCAGCTAAGAGGATTAACCTGGAGCAGTTTCTCTACCTTCCCCTTCCCTCTGTCTCTCTGTGCAGAAGCCAATCCTCCCCTCCCAGGCTGGTCCCCCTGTTTATCAGGGCTCCATCTCTTTCCCACCACGACCTGGCCAGACTTGGCAGGAGGCTCTCCCCAGCTGCACGGTGACCTTGCTGCTGCACAGCCTCACCCTGCCTGGCACAGGGGCTGCAGGAGGCCCTCCCAGACAGAAAATGACACTGAATTAAGCTAAAATTTCTGTCCCAGAGAAGCCACGCTGCTGCTTGGTTTGCAATATCCTCAGCTCAAATCCTCCTCATGCGCCTCGAGGCTGCTCCTGCAGCTCAGGGAGTGCCTCAGCAGGGCAGAGGGCCATGGACCTGGCTTCTCAAACCTCAGCCCCTGACCCAGGCAATGCACACCACCGGCTGTTTATTTACTTTGAAAGCTCTTTATAAAAAAAACCCAGTTTCCCACAAAAAAAAAAAAAAAAAAAAAAAAAAAAAAGAGTTAAAAATCCCCCCCTGTCATAGTTAGCTTTAGGCTTTTTAAACTTACTGTAAATACAGGAATTCTGGGGCAATTTTTCTCATTTTCCAAGATATTTTACCATTAACTGTGATTTAGAAGCTTCCCTTCAGCACATTCGATTCTAAGCCCTGGGCGTAAATTGTCTTGTTATTTTTGATTTCAAAGCATAATTTCAGCAGACAATAGCTTACACCTGCAACAAAATGTAGGATTGCTTTTTCTGGTGGTCCATCAAAAAGACCTCAAGAGACCTGAATGGTTCCCAAATATCATCCTGGTCCTGGGCTGCAAGACAGCCAGTCTCCTTAAAGCTGGTTTTCCTACCAATGCTAAGCTCTGCACCTTAACTGAATTGAAAAATGTCTGTATTTAGACCTAACACAGAAGGAATTTTCCAACCCAGCAATGCCATAACTTGGGCACCAGGGCAGGAAGAGAAAGCTCCAGAACCCAACACCGAGGACCTTCAGGGCTGCCTGTGACCTCCCTGGCCTCGGCAGAGACACCAGTGGTGAGTGCAACCCACGGGGTAGTCTGGAGAAGGAAGAGAAAGGAAAGGAGAAAAGGAAGAGAAGAGGAAAGGAGGGAAAGAAGGGGAGCGGGGAAGGCGGGCGTGCGGCCGGCAGGTGGCGCTGTGCCCCCGCAGGTGAGCCCCGACCCCCAGGTGAGGGCCCCGAGCTGTCCCCAGAGCCACAGCACAGCCCCGACCCCCAGGTGAGGGCCCCGAGCTGTCCCCAGAGCCACAGCACAGCCCCGACCCCCAGGTGAGGGACCCGAGCTGTCCCCAGAGCCACAGCACAGCCCCGACCCCCAGGTGAGGGCCCCGAGCTGTCCCCAGAGCCACAGCAC
>VZUI01021592.1:0-11480 GCA_013401135.1 Cettia cetti
GGGGAGGAGGAGGAGGAGGAGGAGGAGGAGGAGGAGGAGGAAGAGGAGGAGAAGGAGAAGAAGAAGGAGGAGGAAAAGGAGAAGAAGGAGGAGGAGGAAAAGGAGAAGAAGGAGAAGAAGAAGGAGAAGGAGAAGGAGGAAAAGGAGAAGAAGAAGGAGAAGGGAAGAAAGGAGAAGAAGAAGAAGGAGGAGGAGAAGAAGGTGGAAAAGGAGAAGGAGGAAAAGGAGGAGAAGAAGGAGGAGGAAAAGGAGAAGGAAGAGGAAAAGGAGGAAGAGGAGAAGGAGGAAAAGGAGGACGAGAAGGAAGAGGAGGAGGAAGAAGAGGATGTTGTTTCTTCTGAGCATCCCACTCAGCCCGAGCAGCCCCCCCTGCCCCTCCTGCGCCGCCCGGGGGATTTTGGAAGGGGCTGAGGGACGGGGCGCGGCCTCGGGCGGGGCCGGAGCTGCGCGGGGGCTGCGGGGGCCTGGAGGGGCAGCAGAGCACCCGCAGCCCTGTGGGTGAAGGACCAGAACGGAGAGAAACTCCCCCAAACCCGGTTCCAGGCGGCTCCTTTGGGATTTGGGGAGCTGGAGAAGAGCGTGGGTGCTCAGTCCCAGCAGGGATCCTCCCGGCAGCCACGCAGGGAGCGAGGAGCTGGGGACCCGGCCAGATAAATTATTTTCTAAATTAATTAATCCCAGCATTTTTTTAACACAAAAGCCTTTTGCTCCAAGGCTGCAGCACGGCCCCTCCAGGCCGGGCAGAGTCCCTGCTGATCTCATCAGGCTGCACCAATCCCGGGCTGGAACCCGGGCCTGAAACCGAGTTTAAGTAAATTATCTCCCTGATAATGATGAATTAATTAGGGGTGCTGCCCGCGAGGAGGATCCACCTGCTCCAAAAATCGCCGGTGGCCAAAAAAACCTGGGGAATAATCCAAGCAAAGACAGCAAAGTGATGAATTCTCCTCCTGCTGCTGGTGCAGCACGAGAGGGAAACAAACCCAGAACCCTTCTTGGGGTTTTTCCACAGATTTTTAAAGAGATTTCGCTTTTCTTTGTGTCTTTTTTCTGCCTTTTTAAATTTTTTTTTAGCCATGAGCCTGGCTGGGGGGCGAGGTTTGGGCTGGGGTCTGTTCCCAGCTCAGCCCAGAGCTGGGGCTGGGTTTGGGGGAGCTGCTGTGACATTGGGGTGGCCTTGGGGACATCTGCCATCCTGGCAGGACACCCCGTGCCAGGGCTGATCCGCAGGGACCCGGGGAGGGCCGGGGGTCGCTGCCGGGGCAGGGATGGGGATGGCAGCACCTGCCACCAGCCCGGGGGCTTTGGGGTCACCTCGAGCCCCCTGCCCCTCTGGGGGCTCCAGTTCCCGCTGTGCCATTGGGGGCCAGGTGGGCATCCCTGGTTTGGGGACATCCCTGACTTGGGGACATCTCTGACTTGGGGACATCCCTGATCTGATTTGGGGTCATCCCTGATCTGAGACCTCTGGGCTGGGACCCGGACTGGGGACAGGAGACCAGGGCTGGGGCAGGAATTGGGATCAGGAGCTGGGACCAGGAATTGGGATCAAGGCTGGAACAGGAATTGGGATCAGGAATTGGGATCAGGAATTGGGATCAGGGCTGGGGCAGGAATTGGGATCAGGAACTGGGATCAGGAATTGGGATCAGGGCTGGGGCAGGAATTGGGATCAGGAGTCAGGATCAGGAATTGGGATCAGAAGTTGGGATCAGGAATTGGGATCAGGAATTGGGATCAGGAGTTGGGATCAGGAATTGGGATCAGGGCTGGGGCAGGAATTGGGATCAGGAACTGGGATCAGGAATTGGGATCAGGAGTTGGGATCAGGAATTGGGATCAGGGCTGGAGCAGGAGTTGGGATCAGGCTGGGAATGGATGCAATTGAATCCCCTCACTCTGCTTTTGCTCCCCCAGGATGGGATTTATGGGATTTTCCCCACCCCCAGGCCCCAGGCTGGAGCACCAGGACACAGATTTGGGATTTAATTCACTTTTTCCCAGTAACTGATGGGGAAACTCCCCCCTCTGGTTCTGAGGGATTTGGGGTTGGGAAGCTGGCTCCCATTTTTCCCCTGGGAATTTGCTTTTCCTGTCAGGCCTGGCCTGGAGCTGCAGCTCCCAGCAGCCAGGGGGGCTTTGCTGGGCCCTTGGGGGTCCTGCCCCTGGGGGCCGCACCTGCTCCTGCAGCCCCCACCTGACCCCCAGCCCCTGGCTTTGATCTCCTGGGGGATTCCTGCAGGGAATTGCTCTTTGCAGCCTTGTCCTTGTCCCGGGGTGCTCTCCAGGAGGAGGAGAGGAGCAGGGGAGGCTGGCAGGGGTCACTCCCAGCTCCCTGCCCCTGGGGTGTCCTGCAATTCTGCAGGAAATGGGCTCGGTCCCGGCCCTGTCCCTCCATCACGGGATCCTGGAATGCTGCAGGTGGGGAAGGGCCCCAAAGCCACCCCCAAGGACACCTGGGACACCTGGGACACCTCCTGCCCTCCCAGGCTGCTGCAGCCCGGCCTGGGACATTCCAGGACATTCCCAGACATTCCAGAACATTCCAGGACATTCCAGGACACTCCAGGACATTCCAGGATGTTCAAGGACATTCCCAGATGTTCCAGGACATTCCAGGACATTCCCAGATGTTCCAGGACACTCCAGGACACTCCAGGACATTCCAGGACGTTCCAGGACACTCCAGGACACTCCAGGACATTCCAGGACATTCCAGGACATTCCAGGACATTCCAGGATGTTCCAGGACATTCCAGGACACTCCAGGACATTCCAGGACGTTCCAGGACGTTCCAGGGATGGGGCAGCTCCTCTGGAATTCCCATTCCCATCGAGATCCCAAGGGTTAAACCTTGAGGCAGGAGGGATCCGAATGCAAAACATCCCAGTGCTTCTCAGGGCTTGGGGGGGTTTTTTTGGGTTTTCGGGTTTTTTTCTTTTTTTTTTTTCTTTTTTTTTTTTTTTGTGTTTGAGGTGTTGGTTTGGTTTTTCTTGGGTTTTTTTGGTTTTTTTTTTAATTACCGTCCTGCAGCACATTTTAATTTGAGGCATCAAAGGCAGGAGACAAAGCTGTGCTGTACCTGCAGTGGCCAGGCTCGTGTCTGTCATCTGCAGCCCGTGCTGGGGACAAACAAACTCCCTCTGCTTTGTTCTCCGTTCCCTGCATTAATTTCTCCTCTAAAATTAAAAAAAAAAAAAATTATATATATAAAAAAAATCTGCCAGATTTGGCGCTTCGCGGGGAAAAAAAAAATTAAAACAACAAAACCAAAAAGGTGGCGTTTAGGGGATTAAAAAGAAAATAACTCCTTTCTTTCAACTAAATTACAAAGCACTTGTGGTGCTTTGTACCTGAGGAGACGAGGGAGAGGAGCAGGTGGGGATTGGTGGCAGATTGGAGGCAGGGATGGAGCTCCAGGGGGGGATGGAGTGGGATGGTAGGGATGGGATGGAAGGGCTGGGATGGGCTCCAAGGGGACTGGAATGGGATGGAAGGGGTGGGATGGGTTCCAGGGGAGGCTGGAGTGGGATGGAAGGGCTGGGATGGCTCCAGAGGGGACTGGGATGGGATGGGTTCCAAGGGGGGCTGGAATGGGATGGAAGGGCTGGGATGGGCTCCAGGGGGGCTGGAAGGGCTGGGATGGGTTCCAGGGGGGCTGGAAGGGCTGGGATGGGTTCCAGGGGGCTGGGAATGTCCCTGCAGGGGCGGCCGTGCCTGTCCTGGGCTCTGGCACTCCCTGTCCTGCTGCTGCTGCTGGTGCTGAGCACAGCTCGGGGGAGCAGGGCTGCGGGATCAGACAGGAATCCTGGAATCACGGAAGGGAATTGTGGAATCCCAGGAGGGGATGGTGGGCTCACAGGAGGGGATCCTGGAACCCCTGGGGTTGGGAAACTCTCCAAGGTCACCGAGTCCGACCCTGTCCCCAGCCCTGAGTGCCGTGGGCACCCCTGGGACAGCTGCAGGGATGGATGGGGACCCCCAGCCTCCCTGGCAGTGTTTAGGGACCTTTTCCATGGAGATTCCTGTGTTTGTCCCTCCTGGCCCTGCCCTGGCACGGCTGGGGCCGTTCCCTCCCATCCTGGCAGGAATCAGCAGGTTCAGCCCCAAAGGGAGGCTCTGAGCTCCCTTTGTCCCCCCTGCACCCCCTCCAGTCCCTGCCACCTCCCTTGGAGCTTTCCCGAGCTTTTCCAGAGGCTGGGATCCCGCCTTTCCCCCGGAGCGAGCTCGGGGTGAGGTTTGCTCCTTCCCCACACGCCCTGAGCAGCTCCTGGCTCCGGCGGGGCTGTGCTGGGGCGCTGCTGCTGCCCAGAACTCCCACCCATGGAATGCTCCAGCAGGAGAGCAATCCCAGACCTGGGGCTCACAATTCCCACCGTGCTTCCCAGAACTCCCACCCATGGGATGCTCCAGCAGGAGAGCAATCCCAGACCTGGGGCTCACAATTCCCACCGTGCTTCCCAGAACTCCCACCCATGGAATGCTCCAGCAGGAGAGCAATCCCAGACCTGGGGCTCACAGTTCCCACTGCTCTTCCCAGAACTCCCACCCATGGAATGCCTTCAGCAGGAGCACAATCCTGACCTTGGGGCTCACAGTTCCCACTGCTCTTCCCAACTCCCATCCATGGGATGCTCCAGCAGGAGCACAATCCTGACCTTGGGGCTCACAATTCCCACTGCTCTTCCCAGAACTCCCATCCATGGAATGCTCCAGCAGGAGCACAATCCCAGCCTTTGGGGTTCCCAATTCCCCCCGTGCTTCCCAGAGCATCCCCGACCCCCCCGAGCCCCTCCCGCGGCAGAGCGAGGCCGGAGCCGCTGGAGTCCCGCCAGCTCCGGGATGGATCCTCCCCTTTATCGCTGCCAGGGTGCTCTGAGCGCCTCCATCCATCGCTGCCGGCCTTCTCCGGGCCGGAATGAGCGCCCCGGTGCCGATCCCCGCTCCCGGAGCCTCCCCGCGTGTCCCTGGCCCTGCCCCGGCTCCGCTCCCCTCCCTCCCCCCTCAGTGCCGCCCTAACGAGCGACAGCGGCCGCACGGCCAATTAAGCAGAATTAAGGAAATTAAGGAAAGGGCTCTGTTCAGGTGTCCCCGTTCCAGCGCTGAGCGGGATCCCAGCCGGAGCGGGAACCCACAAACCCCCCCTGAGGCCGGGAGGCGTCTTGGGATCTGGAGGTGCCAGCAGGGAAAGGATTCCAGCTTAAAATTCCAGCCTTAATGGGATTTAGGTGGGATGTGGGGCTGGAATTCCTGGCTGGGATGGAATTCCAGAGGAGATGCGGCTGGAAGGGATCTTGGAGGTGCCAGCAGGGAATGGTTCGAGCTTAAAATCCCGGCGTTAATGGGATTTAGGGGGGATGTGGGGCTGGAATTCCTGGCTGGGATGGAATTCCCGAGGAGATGTGGCTGGAAGGGATCTTGGAGGTGCCAGCAGGGAAAGGATTCCAGCTTAAAATCCCGGCCTTAATGGGATTTAGGGGGAATGTGGGGCTGGAATTCCTGGCTGCGATGGAATTCCGGAGGAGATGTGGCTGGAAAGTGCCAGCAGGGAAGGATTTGAGCTTAAAATTCCGGCCTTAATGGGATTTAGGGGGGATGTGGGGCTGGAATTCCTGACTGCGATGGAATTCCGGAGGAGATGTGGCTGGAAGCGTCCTGGGATAGCAGAAGCTGTGGCTGCCCGTGCCCGGGGGGGGGGATCGAGGTGATTTTAAGGTCCCTTCCCACCCAAACCAGGCTGGAATTCTGTCAGGAGATGTTCCCGCTGGTCCTTCTTTCCCTTCTGCTGCTTTCCTGTCCCAGCAGAGCTCCTGGAGGGAAAAATTTCCCTGGGTGTGGCTGGGTTTGTCCAAGGGAATCATTCAAGCAGCAGTGGGGGGAAAAGGAGATTTTTTTAATTGGAAGAAATGTTTAAAAATCTCTTCCTGGGTTTCCTGGCTGTCGGGAAAATAAAATTTACAGGGAATATTGGACCCAAGAGAGGCCAATCCCTGCTGAGTCAGCAGCTCAGCTTTTTGGGAACTCCAGGCACCACCCTGGAAGAGACAAATCCCAAATTCCAGCCCCTCCCAAGCCTTTTCCCAACCTGGAAATGAAAATCGAGGTGATTTTAGCACAGAGGAAATAAAAACCGTGGATCTTTATCGGGTCAGTTATGAAGGATGAAGGCCACTCACAATATGGCTTTTTGAAAAAAATGGGTTAATTGAAAAATATAAATTAGAAAGTCAGGTCAAGCCCTGTTTTTGGAGCTCTGGGATTTGTTGTATGGAAAATTCGGGTGTGGGAAATTCGGGTGTGGAAAATTCCTGGGAAGAACCGAGTCGTTAATGGAATGGGTCACGGGATTGCAAAATATCAGCGTGAAAAACCCAGGGAGCAGAGCAAAGGCAGCAACCCCGCGGTTTTGGGGAGGATTTTGGGGTTTGCCCGATGCTGGGAGGGATTTTGGGGGCTCAGCGAGAGGAGCAGCGCAGCGCTGGGAGTGATTAGCGATGCTAAACGCGGAGCATCCCCTGACAGCCGAGCCCTCAGATCTCCGAGCCATCAAATCCCCGCGTGAACTTCGCTGCTCTGCCAGGAACGATGGAGAGGAAAGGGAAAAAAAATCCAAAAAAAAAGAGATAAAAGTGTGAAAATCGCTCCTGGAGCTCCTCACCTCTGCTTCAACCTCTCCGCTTTCATGTGGCGCCGGATTTGTTTTGATCGCTCCGAGCCGGGGTTGGTTTGGATGGCGGGATTGATGGGGATGAGGAGCCGCTAATGAGCGCGGCTGCTGCGGCGGGAGCGGCGCGGGGAGCGGGGTTGGGGTTTGGGGGGCCGGATGAGGGATTTGGGGTGCGGGATGAGGGATTTGGGGGGTCGGATGAGGGATTTGGGGTGCAGGATGAGGGATTTGGGATTGGGGGTGCGGGATGAGGGATCTGGGGTGCAGGATTTGAGGTGCAGGGGGCAGGATTTGGAGGGTGGGATGAGGGACTTAGGATGCAGGATTTGGGATTTGGGGTGAAGGATCAGGGATTTGGGGTGTGGAATTTGGGGTGCAGGATCTGGGATTTGGGGTGTGGGCGTTGGGATGTGGGGTGAGGAATGCAGGATTTGGGATTTGAGGTGCAGGATTTGGGATTTGAGGTGCAGGATTTGGGATGCAGGATTTGGGATTTGAGGTGCAGGATTTGGGATTTGGGACGCAGGATTTGGGATTTGGGGTGCAGGATTTGGGATTTGGGATGCAGGATTTGGGATGCAGGATTTGGGATTTGGGGTGCATGATTTGGGATGCATGATTTGGGATGCAGGATTTGGGATTTGGGGTGCAGGATTTGGGATTTGGGGTGCAGGATTTGGGATTTGGGGTGCAGGATTTGGGATTTGGGATGCTGTGCCCAACCCCAAAATGCCACAACCCCAACGGGCACCAACGGGACCTTCAGGAAGCAGATCCAGACACCAGAACTGTGGGAAATCCCATGGGAACCACATCAAAGCTGCATTTTTCACTTTTTGATGTAGAATTGAGACTTTTTTTTTTCCTTAATATCCCAATTCTCATGGAAAAAAGGTGGAAATCCCCATTCCTACAACTCCTGAGCTGCTCAGAGGGAGAGCTCCAAGAGGGGCTCAGTGATTATTTTGATTTAATTTTATTATCATTTACTCCAGACCAATCCCTGGCTGTTGGTGTCCCCACCCACACATGAGGAGCCCCAAATCTTCCAGGAAAAAAAAAGAGGAAAACTCAAATTTTATGGAAAAAAAAAAGGGAAAAACTCAAGTTTTATGGAAAAAAAGCACCTAATTTGGAGCATGCTGGAATTATTTTCCCCAAGGACGCTGTCCAACATTAAATCAGAATTAAATTCAGGGTTTGCTCAGTGTGTTATTTCTAACAAAAATGCATTTTTACCCTTTTTAGAGTTTTTTTTTTTTTTCCTTTCCTATTTTAAATAATTCCCTGCCTCCTTGACTGTCAATGCACCCAAATGGAAGGAAAAGCTGATTTCCATCCACTTAAATCCAGCTAAAATGAGCCCATTAGGAGCCACCTTCACCCAGTGTTTATTTTAAGGAGAAAAATCCCAATTTAGGGGCATCTCCCACTGCTGAAAAATCCCATTTTGGGCTTGCCCATCTCCACCATCCTCCTGTCCCAAAGTTTTTGGTTTGTTTTTTTTTTTGCTGCAGATGTTTCCAATTTCTCCCCAATTTGCTGGAATTATTCTGACGAGCATCCCTGCCAAAAAAAAAGAGGTGGGGAAAACTCAATTTTCCCCTGGAAAATTAATAAAATGCGTTCCCAGCTCATGCAACCTGCTCATCAAGCAGTGAAATGAGAGATAATTAAAATTAAAATCTGGGGGCCTCTCCTGGATTTTGCCTTTCCAAAGTTGTGGACACGGGGATTTTTTGGGGCCAAACAAAATCTGGCAGCTGGGAGCAGCTCCAGCTTCCAAGAAATACCCGGGAGAGGAGTTGGTGCTTTGAGAGGGACAGGAGAAATCCAGCTTTAAATTATTTTAAATTTTTTTTTAATTTAAAAAAAATTAAAAACACATTGGAAATGAGATTTTTTCCCCCACCTGGAACATCTTCATTTTTCCCTTCTTTTTCCCAGGATTTTAGGGTGAGGCTGGGATGGGAGTTTTGGGGTTTCATTGGTTTTTTTGGGTGAGGAATTTGGGGTGGGGAAGAGGAGGGGACATCCCAGGGGCTTTGAAGCCTGAGGGTGTCACCTGAGGGTGTCACCTGAGGGAGTCACCTGAGGGAATCACCTGAGGGTGTCACCTGAGGGTGTCACCTGAGGGTGTCACCTGCAGGAATCACCTGAGGGAATCACCTGAGGGAATCACCTGAGGGAGTCACCTGAGGGTGTCACCTGAGGGTTTCACCTGAGGGTTTCACCTGAGGGTTTCACCTGAGGGCGTCACCTGAGGGCGTCACCTGAGGGAATCACCTGAGGGAGTCACCTGAGGGTGTCACCTGAGGGAGTCACCTGAGGGAGTCACCTGAGGGAATCACCTGAGGGAGTCACCTGAGGATGTCACCTGAGGGTTTCACCTGAGGGAATCACCTGAGGGCGTCACCTGAGGGTGTCACCTGAGGGCGTCACCTGAGGGAATCACCTGAGGGAGTCACCTGAGGGTTTCACCTGAGGGTTTCACCTGAGGGAGTCACCTGAGGGAGTCACCTGAGGGTTTCACCTGAGGGAGTCACCTGAGGGAGTCACCTGAGGGAATCACCTGAGGGTTTCACCTGAGGGAGTCACCTGAGGGAATCACCTGAGGGTTTCACCTGAGGCTGTGCCCCACCAGTTCCCGCCCTTTTTTCCCGAATAAGCCCCCGAGTGACCCCAAATTCCTCAAATCCCCAAATCCTCCCCAACCCCGCTGCTGATGGGGGGGAGGGCCCGGGCCTGCTGGGATTGGTGCCTGCCTGGAGCCAGGGATAATCCCCTTCCCACGGGGATAATTTGGGCCGTTTTCCCTCCTTTTGGTCACTTTATTGCTGCTTTTAAACCCATTTAATCCCGGAAGGAAATTTTCCTGCCGTGGATGCAGGGCAGCAGAATTCCTGCTGGAATTTCTCATTCCATCTCCCCAGGTGGAATTCCCTGCCAGTCCCGTGGATCTCAGAGGAAACAGAAGGAAAAATCTCCCTGGAATTTGTTTTTCCATGGGAGAGAGAAGTGGCACAGGTTGGAAAAGGCAGATTTGGGGAATAACCTTGGTTTGTTTTTTATTTCCTGTTGGTTAAAGCTGTCGAGAGGCAAACAAAGCAGGGAAAGTACAAAAAAAACCAAACAGGTGAATTTATTTAGTGTAAATAAAGCAGTGAGAAAGTGCCAAAAAAAAAAAAAAAAAAAAAAAAAAAAAAAGAATTTATTTAATATAAATAAAGCTGTGAAAGTGAAAAAAAAATGAATTTATTCAATGTAAATAAAGCTGGCAGGAATTTGGGATGGAACATCCCCAGCATCCATCTCCACACTCCCCCTGCTCTGGGATGGGGATTTTGCACTGGCCAGGGCTGCTGCTTTCCACCCAGGTCTCGAAACACTCAATTAATTCCGATTTTAGCAGGCAGCTCATTGTTTGTTAAATTAAAACCAGCTGGTTATTGAGAGAAACATATTTATTGGGAATTAGCAGCCATGTGCCGGATGGATATTTCCCACCTCGTTGTCAGGGCTCAGACACAAAGCTGTGTTTAATAATCTTTTTTTATTTTCTTCTTTTTTTTTTTCCCCTCTTTCAATTATCTCAAAGAGGGGGAAAAAATAAAAATCATCCCATTAATTCCGAATTAAAGGAACATTTGGAAAATCTCAACTCGGAGCGCTGATGGTGTTGTGCTCCAGCTGGCTTTGGGGAAGATGGGCTGGGATTTTCTGCTGGAATTTCCATCCTGGGACCCCCCAGAACTTCAGCTCTGCCCTCTCCAAGCCTGGGCGCTCCACACCTCCCCTCTCCTCCAACCAAAAAAAATAAAAAACTCCCAGGAATCTCAATGTTTAGCAGAAAATGGGGATAATTGGCTCTTCCCGGAGCAGGCAGGGAGAGCCATGAATGATTTAGCGGGCGCTGGATGCTGATCAGAGACTTCCCCCGCGCTGCCTCCCCTCCTCGGCTCTGCTGGAACATTCCTTGTGCCTCCCTCTGCTCCCGGCTCCGGGCCGGGCTCTTTGTGCGGCTCTGCCAGGAAAAGCTGCTGCTGCACCCCCGGGGCTGGGGGAACGGGGAGCTCCCCTGGCACCGGGGTCCTGCCCGGCCTGGCACCCCGTGGGTGGCTTTGGGTGGCAGGCGGGATGTGGCCTTGGCACCTGTGCCCTTGGATGGGTTAGTCCCTTTTTATTTGTTTCCTTGGATGGCTTATTCCCCATTTTTTGTGCCCTTGCATGGGTTATTCCTGTTTTTTGTGCCCTTGGATGGGTTATTCCTGTTTTTTGTGCCCTTGCATGGGTTATTCCTGTTTTTTGTGCCCTTGGATGGGTTATTCCCAGTGTTTCTGGCTTTGGATGGGTTATTCCCCTTTTTTTGTGCCCTTGGATGGCTTATTCCCCTTTTTTTGTGCCCTTGGATGGCTTATTCCCCTTTTTTTTGTGCCCTTGGATGGTTTATTCCCCTTTTTTTGTGCCCTTGGATGGGTTATTCCTGTTTTTTGTGCCCTTGGATGGGTTATTCCCAGTGTTTCTGCCTTTGGATGGGTTATTCCCCATTTTTTGTGCCCTTGGATGGGTTATTCCCCTTTTTTGTGCCCTTGGATGGGTTATTCCCCTTTTTTGTGCCCTTGGATGAGTCATTCCCATTTTTGTAACAAATAAATAAATAAATAAAATAAAATAAAATAAAATAAAATAATTGAAATGAAATGAAATGAAATGAAATGAAATGAAATGAAATGAAATGAATAAAATAAAATAAAATAAAATAAAATAAAATAAAATAAAATAAAATAAAATAAAATAAAATAAAATAAAATA